>PVIY010012168.1:0-62817 GCA_004026745.1 Myrmecophaga tridactyla
AAAAAAAAAAAAAAAAAAAAAAAAGCCTGAGAGAACCTCCTAAAATTTCAAGTTCTAGGCCGTTGCCCTAATTGAGCCTTCTTAGGGGCTTCCATCCTAATGATTAAGAAACCTAGATTCCCTACTGCTTCCTATAAAGTCCTGCATATCAGTCCATACTGGTTCCTTCACCCTGATATCTTCATTACTACTCCCCTGATCCTGGTTTTCTCCCTTCTGGTCCCATTGTTCTCCTTGCTCACCACAGGACAATCCCAATGTGCTTCTCCAGAAACATTTTCCCCAGGCTTGCTCCCTCACTGTACTGTAGTCTCTGTTTCAATGCTACTTTATCAGAGGGGTCTTCGCTCAGACTACATTGAAACCAGCACTGCCAATGTGTCACTCCTTAACCTTTCCCTTATGTTCTTTTTTTGATGCATATCAATTGAGATATATTAACATGGCATAGGAACTATCCAACGTATACGATCATTGGCTCACAATGTCCTCACATAGTTTTACATACAACCCCATGATCAACTTTAGAACATTTTAATTCCTCCAGAAAAGAAATAAAAATAAAAAAGAAAACTCAAATCCTCCCAAACCCTTTATTACCCCTGTTATCAACCCATGGTATTTGGGTAGTACATTTGTTCCTATTGATGAAAGAATATTAAAATATTACTGCTCTCTATAGTCCACAGTTTGCAATAGGTAAAGATTTCCCCCATAAACCCTTCTACTATTAACTGCTTCTAATAGTGCCATATATTTGTTCTAGTTCATGAAAGAACTTTTTGATATTTCTATGGTTAATCACGGGCATTGTCCACCACAAGATTCACGGTGTTGTACAATACTAGGTTTTAATTTCCATCTTTTCTTCTAGTGACTCTAAACTTTTCCTTTCCACCACACTCACACACTGTTCAGCACTGTTGACTGTTCTCACAATGGTAATGCTACCATCGCCTCTGACCATTTCCAAACATTTAAATTTACCTTAGGTAAACATTCTGTACATATTAAGCAACCACTTCCCATTCTTTAGCCTTATTCCATATCTTGGTAATTGCCAATTTGAAACTGTTGTGCACCCCAGAAAAGCCATGTTCTTTGATCCTCATTCAGTATCGCTGGGTGGAATCTTTGTGATTGTTTCCATGGAGATGTGACCCGCCCAATTGGGGGTGGTAACTTTTGATTAGATGCTTTCCATAGAGATGTGTCTCACCCATTCAAAGTGGGGTTGCTTACTGAAGCTTTTTAAGAGGGAACCATTTTGGAAAAAGCTTCAGTGTTAGCAGAATTAGCACAGCTAGAGAACTTCAGAGATGCAGAAGGAAAATAGCCTCAGGGAAGCTTTAAGAAATGAGAAGAGAAGTTGGGAGAGAAAGCTAGTCGATGTCACAATGTGCCTTTCCAGGTGACAGAGGTGCCCATAAACCAGAGACCCCAGCAGATGTCAGCCACATACCTTCCCAGCTAACAGGTATTCCAGAAAGCATCAGCCTTTCTTGAGTGAAGGTAACCTCTTGTTGCTGCCTTAATTAGGGCATTTTCATGGCCTTAGAACTGTAAACTTCAACTTAATAAATTCCCTTTTAAAAAGCATTCCATTTCTGGTATATCGCATTCTGCAGCTTTAGTAAACTAATACAGTAACTTATATTCTATGTTTTATGTCTATCAAGTTTACATATTATAATTAGTTCTTATCAGTGAGATCATATAATATTTGCCCTTTTGTGTCTGGCTTATTTCACTTAATGTCCTCAAAGTTCATCCTTGTTGTTGCATGCTTCAGGACTTCATTCCTTCTTATTGATGAATAGTATTCCATAGTGTACTAGTTTGAAGTTGTTATGTACCCCCAGAAAATCCATATTCTTCTAATCCAATCTTGTGGGTGCAGAACTTAATGTGGATAAGATCTTTTGATTAGATTATTTCCATGGAGACGTGGTCCTGCTCATTCAAGGTGGCTATTAATTAGTTTACTGGAGTCCTTAAAAGAGGTGACACAGAAGAGAGATGGAGCCAGACACAGACATTTGGAAATGCTTCGAGACAGACAGAAGTTCAGAGAGACCACTAGAACCAGGTGCTGAAAACAATGAAAGCCAGGAGTAAGGGGCCAGCAGACATCACTATGTGCCTTTCCAAGTGACAGAGAAATCCCGGACATGATTGGCATTTGTTGAGTGAAGGTGTCCTCTTGTTGATGCCTTAATTTGGACAGTTTTATGACCTTAGAATTGTAACTTGTAACTTAATAAAGCCCTTTTATGAAAGTCAATCCATTTTTGGTATATTGCATTCTGGCAAAATTAGAAAACTGAAACACATAGTATCTATATACCACATTTTGTTTATTCACTTATCTGTTGATGGACATTTGGGTTGTTTCCATCTTTTAGCAATTGTGAATAATATCGCTATGAATATCGGTGTGCAAATGTCTGTTTGTGTCTCTGCTTTCAGATCTTCTGGATATATTCTGAGTAGTGATATCTTGCATTCTTTTTTTTTCCTTTGGTGCATGGTCCAGGAATTGACCCCAGGTCTCCTGCATGGAAGGTGAGCATTCTATCACTGAACCACCTATGCACCTGGGATCTTGCATTCTTTTTAAATAGCACTTAGTACCCAGTACATTTGAGACTTATTTCCTTACTACCTGTCACCTCCTGTTGAAATGCAAACTCTATGAAGACAAGTAATTGATCTGTTTTGTTTATTGCTTTATTTTTAGCATGCAGAATAATGCTTGACATTTAGAACAAATTGAAAAAATCTTTGTGATTATGAAGAAATGAATTAATTATCTGTAACACAGCAAATTGACTGTTGGAACTAGGCACATAGTAGGCACTTGTTAAATATGTAATTTTTCGTTGCATAATGCATTAATATAGAAGGTATCTTTTTTACATAATTCAGGTCTATTAGTTAGGGTTTATCCAATCCATTGGAAGCCTAGAAAAACTGAGGTTTCCAGAAGAAGAGAAATTCTGCCTCAAAACTGCAATAACTCCTCTCTGAGTTGTCCACCCACCTACCTACCTACCCACCTACCTATCTCTCTTATGGTTCTGTTTCTCTGCAGAACCTCAACTGATATAAACACTTCCCTCTAATTCTTATCATGGTGCTATGAGATAGGTATTCTCATCCTCCTTACATAAAGAAAGAATCCAAGGTGCAGAGAAGGAAGCTGCCAAGGGTCATACTTGATTAACATTATTGCTGGGATTGGAGCCCAGTCTTTGCTGGTCCAGAGCTCTTTGCACTGACCCTCACATGCTTTCTCACTAGTACCTTGCACATCACAGCCATCTATGGGTCTTTGCCCCCCCTGGCCTGACCATCTGCATTGACAGTGCCCTGGGGCTCCCCAGGCTGTGGATATGCAGCGACTTTTCACTCATGACATTAGTAATGATCTTGGGAAATGCATGCCCCATTCACCAGCTTTCCATTTTCATCCACACACTTCCTAGACCCCTCCCAAAGAGGCCTGGGAGAGAGAGAACTCATCTTTCCAAAGAATCTGGGAAGCTCATGCACAGCACTGGCACAGGATGCTGGGGCCCAGCTGGGCTGTTTGCTGTCTGTTTAAGCCTCAGCTTTGTGGTTGGGCAGATGGAGGGTTTTCCAGTTACCTTCTGGCAGGTGGTGGGCTGGGCGTTTGGCATGGAGCTGACCCTCTGCGGTGCCAGCAAACACGGTTCCCTTGGTTGGCCTCATGGCAGAAACAGAGTTGGTCCAGGAGCCCAAGTCCCTGACATTGAGTGTTCCAACACCCTGTAGAAACAGGGCTGCCTGGCCTGGAGAAAGAGCAGGGACCAGTAGTAGCTCAGCCCTACTGAGAATCTGCCCCCCATTCATAGCGATGCTCATTTTTGTGCACTGTGGCAGCCACAGATGCTTTGCTTAAAGAATAAGGAAGAGCCTCAGCTCCAGGCTAGGTATTGGGGATGCAGAGGTGAATAAGCCAGGGATCCTGCTTCCAGGGCCCAACAGGTTAGTGTCTCCAGATTTCTCTTCAGAGACATAGACAACAGCCATCTGCTGCTAAACACTGGATGTGCTGAATGGCTTTGGTTTATTCAACTGAGAACTGCTCTTTCTGGTGAGCACATGGCACGATCTGTAGAGGAAGATGAGCAGGATTTTGTTTCCAGGGCTTCTTAACTAGGATTGTTAAGAAATACCCAGCTCAGATACCTCTCCCTGAGATTCTCATTGGGTTTATATATATTTTTAAAACTCCCAGGTGATTCCCAAATGCCTACATTTATGAGCCTCTGAGTCACTTGGGGAGTTTTGTAACTATCACAGATGCCCTAGACTCACCCCAGACTTGCCAAACCATAGTCTCCAGTGGGGAAGGGATTTGAGAATCTTTTTTGAACTCTCACTTGTTGTTCCTATGCTCAGCTTTCATGGACAACCACTGAGCTAGATTTATTTTTGTAGTTAGACCCAGTACCTTACTTGGGTAACTTTTTCGGGTTCAGTTCATTACCGCAGAAGGGCTGCCTGCGGGAGGCACTGGAACGGCTGAGTGAGGTCATGCGTGCTATATATCAGCATATTAGTGAGTGTGGGTGCATGACCAGCTGTTAGCATTATAGATCTTTTCAGCCGTCAATTGATCCAATGATTCTGGCTGGTTTAAATGATGGGTTTAATTCATCTGAATATTTCCTCTTTATTCTATGTACATGAAATCTAAATGGCTTGTGACTCTTGTTCTGCTGCAAATTGAGCCATCCAGACTGTACATTTCCTATTTTGGAAGGGAATTGGAATCTTATTCACTTTTCTTTCATCAGGTTCTTGGTCTCATCTGTTTGCTCAAGAAACACAGGTGAATGTTCATTAAGCATCCAAGACTGCCCTAGGCTGGAGACCCACCCAAGGTCTCTGTAGTCTTTGAGGGACTCACTGATTACAGAGGAGACTGACGTATAAACAAGTAATAATGCAAATTATTTTTCAAGATTTTGGTGATGCCTCAATAAAGAACACATAAGAAACACTTATCCTTTGCCCCTTTTGGACCAACTTTTACATTATATCTCTGTAAAGCAATTTGAAACAACAGTGAAATGATTCTCAGGGGCCTCAACATTAATTAGCTGTTGCCCTTTCCCACAGTTCTAAAATCAAGATATTTAGATTAGGTTTAAGAGAAATCCTGGGTGACACATGCAAACTACTGTCTGCTTCAAATGGAGGATCCCAGAGTGGGTAGAAGGTTTGGGTTTGGTGGTGGGTGGTGGAGGAGTATCCACTCTTTTCTACCTGGGCAGAGATTCAGACAGAAAGAATGGGATTCAGGAAGATGGATGTGTACCTGAAGGAACACATGTGTTCCTGGACCCAAAGACAAATGTGAATTCAGAAGGGCATTCCGATGGGGAAGTCTATTGACTAGGCAGACCAGAGAGGCAGAGCTATTTGCTTTTAAGATCATTTAATAAATCACTCTACAACTACTGACTGGGCATCCAGCATTGTCTGAAACTTGGTCTTGCTACAAAACTATCACTCTGTTCACACCTGGCCCTAAGCACCCCATTTTAGATCTTCCTTTCCCTCTACTTACTGTTATGAATACCAATATTTGAAAATGAATTATACCTGCACTGAGGATTATTCATTGAAGATGAACTTTGCATACTAAACTCTATTATCCTAATTAATTTCTTGGTCAATTTTCTGTGAAGAGCAGTTAAACAGTCTCCAATTGTTTCCACTTTTATTTCTCTGAAATTATTTTTTTTATCTAAATATGTTCTTTTCATACAAATTTTGTTCTGCAGACTAAATTTATTGGCTACTTTTGTTGCTAATAAGAAATTTCATTGATTATAGCTTTTGCTATTGTGAGGTTTTTTTTTTTGTCATCATTAATTCCATAGAGTCTAATTCTCTGGGTCAAATTTTGCAGGTCTAACTTTTACCAGGTGCAATTTTGGTCATTACCTATAATTACTTGGAGCTGATCATTTCCATCAATATTATTTGCAATGGGTTGGGCAAAAGATTATATTTATTGTCTTTCTAATACATGAGCATATATGAGCAAATTTCCCACAGATATTCCAAGTGCGCTGTGCTGTTCAGGATGTATAGCTTGTCTAATCCACATTTTCCCCATATCCCTATCACATCCCACCGAGTGAACTAATGTGTTCATACTACTCTTAGATCAGCAAGTAGATGCTGGGGTTCAGTAAAGCAGATTTTGAGCAGTCTTCGTGAATTGCTGAAATTACTTTCTAACTCCATGTCTTGGCTTGTCAGGGCTGCTGTAACAAAGTACTGCAGATTGCTTGGCTGAAACCACAGGAAATTATTGTCTTATGGCTTCGGAAGTTCAAAACAAAGGTCTCAGCAGGGCCTTGCTACCTTTTAATGGTAGGAATCCATTTCATGTCCTTTCTGACTTCTTGGTGGCTAGCAATCCATGGCATTTGATGGCTTGTAGGAGCATAACCTAATCTCTGTCTCTCTATGTTCAAATTTCCTCTTCTTATAATGGCACCAGTTATCTTGGATTAGCAGACACCCTAATCCAGTTTGGACTCAACTAATAACATCTTCAAAGGTCCTTGTTTCTGTTTGTTAAAGCAGTTGGAATGCAATATAACAGAAATGGATTGGCTTTTATAAAGGGGATTTATTATGTTACAAATTTTCAGCTCTAAGGTTATAAAAATGTCCAAATTAAGACACCAACAATAGGATACCTTCTTGGAGGAAAGGCGGCTGGCATCCGAGTTCCTTTGTCACATGGGAAGGCACATGACAACGTCTGCTGTTCTTCTTTTCTGGCTTTAAATGGCTCTCTCTGCTTCTGGTGTGTCCTAGAGTGTTTTCCTTCTGCATCTCCAAATGTCTGTGTCTGAGCTTTCTCTAAAATGTTTTCCTCTTAAAGGACTCCAGTAAACTGATTAAGATCTGCCTTGAATGGGTGTGGGTCATATCTCTATGGACACAACCTAATCAAGAGTCCCCACCCACAATTGGGTGAGTTATATCTCCATAGAAACAACTTAATCAAAAGGACCCACCCATAGTAGGTCTGCACCCACAAAATTGGATTAGAAGAACATGGTTTTTCTGAGGTACATAACAGTTTCAAAACAGCACAGTCCTATTTCCAAATAAGTTCACCTTCATTGGGCCAGGGGTTAAACTTGAATGTATCTTTTTGGGGGACATACTTAAATCCATTGCACTCTCAAACATAGCTTGATCTTGAAAGAGAGCTTGAGCCTCTGGCCCCTTCAGATACTTCCTCTGCTGTGGATTTATACAGCCCAGGGAAGGACTGGACTGAGAGCTCTCTGGACCTTTCCAGGTGGAACTCTTGTCTACCTAGAAATAACACAGTTTATCTAATGAGATGTTAGGAAAGAGATTCAAATGTTCTGACTAGAACTCCCTCCAGGGAGAGCACAATGTATTCATTTGGGAGAATTACTTTGAAAAGTCTCTTGCGGTAGACAAGAGACCTCATGCTCAACCAGTAAAATGTAGCAGCTAAACTCACAAGTGTAAATGAAGTAGATGTCTTGGGAGATGAGACTTTAGAAGCAGTGGCCATAGGGGTGTGGGAGAAAACAGTGGAGATCATGGGCAGGTGGGTCCTTCTCAGCTCCACTGCATGACTTCAGTCCAGAATCCTTTGGTAAAGTTGACTAAACTCACCAAAGCTAGAGACAAGTCAAGCTGGATTTTCTGTGGGAATCAATGAAGGGGTTCAGAGGAAGTTTTCTTGGGAATTGGGGAAATTATTGGGAAGGATTTGGAATTCTATAAACCATAAGATTAGGGACTTAAGCCAAGTTTAATTGATTTTCTGAGTGGTTTTAAATCTATATTGCTATTTTCAAATATGCATACATGTACAAGGTATATATTCTATTTATATCTCTCTACCACCCATGTCTCTGTCTGTCTGTCTATCTATCTATCTATCTATCTATCTATCTATCTATCTATCTATCTATCTATCTATCTATCTATCCCATCATCTATCTATAGTTATCCTCATAAAAGGATTTGAGGAGGTTCACAGAAAAATAAGACCAAGTAGTTAAGTGACGAAATTAGACATGAGCGACAGTTAAAGTAGGAAAACAAATATTTTTAAGGTTGATAGAAGTGCATAGGGAAACAAAGAATTTCAGATTTTGTAGGCTGCATTTTTGGTGCCATGGCAGAGAAGGAAAGACAAGCAGCTAAATTTAAAACATTTTATAATGTCTCTAAGATATATATATATATATATCATACTATACCCAAATAGTTAATGAGCTTAATTCTTCTCTGCATTCTCCATTAGTATTTGATGAGTAGTCAAATTTGGCAACAAAGGAGAAAATTTTTAATTGAGATATATGTACTACACTTTTAATAGTAATTATATACTTTAGAAAACATTCTTTGCAACCACAGAGAAAATTGTAGGAACAGATACAGTTCCTTCACCAAGCATTGATAGCTGCTGCTTTTTACCGACCATGTGTCTGCGACATCATAGCCTGTGTCTTTGTCTTTCTTCACATATGTATAAATGATTAAGGCTGGACTAGAGGCATCTTAGTTTTTCCCTCCTTCATTCACTTATTCCATAAACATTTGTTCCTCTGCACACCTGGGATTGTTCTGGACGCTGGGGATAAGGAAAGACAAGGTCCCTGCTTACCCAAAAGCCCTCAATGGGGAGACAGACAGGGTCTTGAGGCTGTCAGAGTGTACAGTGGCCCCTCAGAGGTGACTCTGGGTGTGCTGGTTCCTGAGAGACATGCCTGGTAGGGACTCGCAGTATTAGATTGCAAAACCACCAATCTTTGGAGAGAGCCAACGGCAAAAGCTTTAAGTTAAAAGAACCACAATGTAAATATGTGATTCAAAGAATTTTATTTGCATCTAAAGAGGCAAGGGTCCGACCGTTGTCCAGTAGTTGAAACCCCTAAGCTTTCCTATCCTTGGCTTATATAGTTTTTGTGCAGCCTGGGTCTATGTGTTTTACATAAAGCTAGCATTATTTGCATCTATAATTATCTGTTTACTAACTAATGAGCATGTTCCTAGGTTGACTACATATTATTTCAAACGTAGCATGTTAAAAAATGGTGGCAAGTGTACACCACTGGGTGTATCTTTCACTATGCCGATAAGGCTGCGGTCACTGTAAGGATAATTTTGGAACTTCTGTGCCTAGTGCTTGTAATTGGTTGAATCCAGCTTCTCTGCTTGACCAGAGAGGCAGGATGCAGTTAAACTCAGGATGTTGACCTGAGTATAGGTTCTACATTTGTATAATTTATGTAGATCTCATTTGTCTTGAATGCTGAACTCTTGGTTCCCTTTGTCCCAAAGCTTTTGCCGGCCACCAACTTCCCCTATGTAACTTGAACAGTTTCTTTGTAACCCTAGTGACTCCACTGCCATCTTTCACAACCACTCCAACAGTAGCTGTTGGAATAAGGGGAGTGTCCTGTTTGGGAGATGCTGGTTTTCTCCCTCAGGCTTGCTCTTTGGTGGGTGTACAAAGGTCCTTCCAAGAAGAGCTCTGAGGGGAGAATCCTGGCTCTGTGTTATGTGTGGCCCCCAATGAGAGAGTCATTCAGTCCAGAATATCATGGGCATTCTCCTTCAACCTTGCTTGCCAGATGTGGCATAGAGACTCTTCCTGGATGTGGCTATAGAAGGAACAAGACCCAGCCCTGGCTTTTTGCTTTTCAGACAAAGAAAACACCAAAGGAATACTCAGTCTGTTAAATGGGTTCATGAAGGGAGCCCGGGTTGGGTGTGACCCCATGGGGTAAGTCTCACCTCTGGAGAGCAGTCTTGCCTCTACCCCATCCACTCACCCACCTATCCACACACTTTGGGCACCTTGGACTTCAAAACCCAACAAATAGCCCAAGTTTTCTTCTCTGAAAAAGATGAAATTGAACAGTAAGGATCCAACTCATTAAGGAGATGATTCTTCCACCTCAGTGCTTCTTCTTACTACCTTAGAGGGGCCTGATCTACCCAGGGACCAGTTGATGGGAACACTTATGGGACATTGCTACCTTTACTCCATCACCAGATGTACTTTACACACCTCAGGACATCCCCATGGGACAGGTGCTATTATTATCTCCATGACAGGAAGGGGGAACTGAGGCACAGGTGAGAGTGGGCTGGGTTTTGAGGTCTAACTCCAGAGTCAGTGCTCTCACCACTTCCTCTTAAAACCCTGGGCTTTGGAGGGTCTCAGCTGGGAGCCTGTAGAGGAATGGAGGCCATTAGCTACAGGGTTACTTGGACATTAGGGAGTCCGGTTGCCATAGTATCCACCAGCTGTGGCAGTGTTGGATCTGTTCAGAGACCATTGAGTCCCCAAGGCTACCATGCTCATGGAGAAATTCCCTATGGGCTGGGTTGGACATTTTACTTGTGGGCTTGCTAGATGCACTCACACACTTGAGCATATGGGTGTGTACTTCTGTCAAAACACATTGAATGCTGTGCTTTCAATAGGTACATTTCATTGCAGGTAAATTACAACTTAATCAAGCTGATTAAAAAAGAAGAAAAAAGAAACATACCCCAAACCTTAACCTTCTGAAGCCCAGCTGCTCAGGTTGGCTGTCTCCTCATCACTGGGGCAGACTTTGCCTCCATCGGCTGGTGCTGCTTTCTAGTCAGGGACCTGCCTCTTAGGAGCTGGTAACAGCTGAGAGAGGCTTCTATGGGTCTGGCAATGACAGAGAAACAGAGAGTCCTTTGACAAGCTATGTCCTGGCTTATTTTGTGACTTGAAGCTGTCATACAGCTTTGCTTGGGGAGCAGCTCATAGGTGCTGTGACCCTGGGGCAGGGAGCTGGGTGGCTGAACCCACCAGGAGATGCTCACCTGGAGAAACCACCTTTCCAGAAGGCTTCCTCTTGAATTGCCTGCCATGTGAAACATGGAAAACAAACATATGGAAACTTATTCTCAGACACTTGGATGCTGAGTGCTCATTTGAAGCCCAGCAACCTTGGATTTTCATACGGTGAGTCTTTAGCACTAAGTCATCTAATAGCATCACTTACTGGCTGCAAAGCTTGAGCAAGTTGGTTAAATTTTCTGCATCTCAGTTTCCTCATCTGTAAAATGGATATAGAAGGGCTTGGCTTATAATAAGTGCTTGGTTTGGTAGCTCTCCAAGATCCTATTTCTAACCTGGTCCTGGGGGTTCTATGACACTGCCCTCTGCCTTCCATCCCCTTTCCTCCAGTTTTCAGCCCTGTCTACCTCAACCACACAGTCAGTCATGAGGTTCTAATGTTGCTTTGGACTCTTGCTGTTGTTGAATCAAGTGCTTTCCTCAACTAGAATATAAACTCTCTGTAGGCAAGTTCTGGCTTTTATACCATCCTTTCTTTCACACCCCCTGTGATGGTTAAGTTCATGTGTCATCTTGGCCAGGTGTTTGGTCAAACATCCCTGGCCTGATTGTTACTATAAGGACATTTTGTGGACTTAAATCATCAGTAAGTTGAGTGCGTCTATGGCTAATTACATCTACACTCAACTAAGGAGACTGCCATTGGCACTGAGAAATGTCTCATTCAATCAGTTGAAGGGCTTAAAAGGACAAGTGATGATTTCAGCAGTTAGAAGTGACCATCTTGGGCGGCTTCCGTGGCTCAGCAGGCAGAGCTCCGACCTGCCGTGTTGGAGGTCTGGAGTTCGATCCCTGGTGCCTCCTGCCCATATGCAAATTAAAAAAAAAAAAAAGAAGTGACCATCTCTACTTCAGCCAGCCAACCAGCTTCTGGGGACTTCATCGAAAACCTTCATCAGAGTTCCCAGCTTGCAGCCTGCCCTAAGGAGTTTGGACTTGTCCATTCTGACATGAGCCAAATTCCTAGAAAAAAACTCATAATATTTACATATTATATATATATATCCTATTAGTTCTTTTCCCCTAGAGAACCCTGACTAATGCATCCCGTTGTCACCATAACATTTCCTCATTATCTATGTTTTTCAAAGTACTTACCACTATCTGCAATTACCTCCCTTATTTCTTGCTTACTCATTTGTCATGTCATCCCCATTAATTGTAACCTTTTGGAGATCCAGACCCTCAATTGTATCGTTTACAGCTCTATCCCTTAGCATTTAAAATGTTGGTACCAGAGATACCGTGTTACTCTTTGGGAATGCATGAACACATTGCTTCTGTCTGCCACCCTTCCCTGCCCAGAGGTGGGCCTGCCCCGGGCTCAACGCAGACTCTCTGGCCTGTTTGCTGGCTGGTTGGACGATACTCAGGGGTAACCACTGTCAATAGATTGTCAGGGGCGGGATTAGGAGGGTCCCCAGGTGGCTGGCATGAATGGGGCACAGGGTACAGGGCTTATTTTATGGGTTCACTGGCAGTGGCTAAAAGTAGCCATATCAAGGGAAACAGCTTCAGCCACAAAGCATGACCCCATCTGTCATCGGGTTCTGTAGTCCATCTACTCTGAAAAGTGGTTTGTAGGAGAGAGCATTTTAATGGAAATGCCAGGCTTGTGAAATGGAAGTAAAAGATAAAGATGGGAGCAGAGGTGCTTTTGAAGATGAGAAGTAACTTTTTTTTTTTTAATTTGGGAGGCAAATTCTAGAGGGGGATTGACATGTTTTATCTCCCTTCATTTTTCAGAAAGGATAAATCTGGCTTCCTCAATAGATTCCGGGTTGGGCCATCAATTTCTGTTCATGCAGAAATCTGTTTTGTGGAGTGCCCTTTCTCCCACCTTATGTAATGAGAGCAGGATGTTGCTGCAATATCATCAGAGGTGAACCAGATGGGTTCCACTTCTTCCTCTCTGACCCAGCGCTGTTCCCTCTCCCTGGGCCGAGCATGGGATCTTCCTAAACTCTAGTCACCTGTCCTTCTCACGCTGTCACCACCCCAAGTTAAGTTGGCTCAAGGGACTGAAACAAGGAACTGAAACCCTGTTGATAAATACACTGACTTTGGTTGACAAGCACCTCCTGTTTGCGGATGTAGCCTTCTGCTACGTGTATTCCTGGGTGTTATGGGTTGAATCACATCCCCCCAAATGACATGTTCAAGTCCTAATCCTCCCAGGTCCTGGGAATGCAACCCTATTCAGAAATAGGATCTGATCTTTGTTCAGATGAGCTCAAACTGGAGTAGGATGGGTGCTAATCCAATATGATTTGTGTCTTTATTAGAAGGTAAGAATTGGACACACAGAGAGTGAGCGAGAGAGAGAGAGAGAGAGAGAGAGAGAGAGAGAGAGAGAGAGGGGCACTGTACGCAACCATAGCTTAAGAGAAATGTAGGTGTTCTGTCATTCTCTAGCATCACTGACAGTGTCAAAATAAAAATAGGGATATATGAGGCATTGTCACCCTGTTTAATCCTTACAACAATTTACGAGCTGTTGTTACTCACATTTCCAGGAGATTGGGTGGAGTTCTCGAGGTCACCCACATGGGTAATGTGAGAGCAGACTTTGAAACCCAAGTTTACCTGGCTCCAAATTCCCTAGCTTTCTGGAATTGGGCTGCCTCCCATCTGCTAGTGTAACGACTGATATCTTAGCAAAGGAAAATCTCAATCTCTCTCCAACTCAGTGACTCTTAAAGAACATGATATCAATACCAATTAATTAATAAAGTCACCAATCTCTTCCAGAAAACCCACCGATCAAGAATTCTAACCTTGTAAGCGACACATTTTTATTTAATTACAAAAGCTCTGGAGATGGAATGTAATTTCATGCTACGTCTCCTTGGCTCACTTATTGCTTTAAAGCAACTGTATCACTGAAAGTACTTAAAAGAGCAATTGCTCCAGGGGATATAAAAATCCTTAGATGTTTGCATCTAAATAAACTGGCGGCGCCATTAAAGAACAGATAAAGGAATATTATTAGGCAGCCTGTAATTAAAGTATCGATTCTTTCTGCCTGAATAAAAAGCAAAAAAATGTATTAATTGGTGATTAATATAATCTAAGTTTAGGCTAGGAAGATGCTAAAGCGAAGCACTCAATCTAATATTGAGCAGTACATTGTTTTCTAATTAGGAGGTTTATATTTGAGGAAAAATTAAAAAAAGATAAGTTAATGTTTCTACTCAATTGAAAGCTGGAGTCATTTCTTTTAAGAGTTTGGAACAGTTTTTTTCTCCCAGGCATTTCTGTGAGTTCCTGCAGCTTCCTGTAGGAGCAGGAAAACATGGCTATTTTGTGTTGGAGCAGCCCCTGGAGGTCAGAAGGCAATTGGAACTAAGCATCAGAACCCTGCCAGGCAGGCACTTGATGGACTTGCCTCTCAAGTTTTGCTTGTGGATTTTCACCTAAGAGGGAAATTCCTTTAGTAGGAAATTAAACTTTTTATTCCACTGTTAGATATAACTTCAAAGGCAAATTCTTCAAGGAGACTGGGTGGCAAATGATTCCTTGCTGGTCATTTCTAAGAGTGTTCTTGGTTTTTCTCCTGTAGTGGTGCAGGGTGTGGTGGGTGGGCAGTGAGAGTAGATGGAAGATGGAGGAAAAGGGGATGGGAAGAGTGTAAGAGTGGCAACGAACAGGCAGGATTGGAACTCTGAACCTGCCACGTCACAGCTGGGTGTTCTTGACAAGCACCAACCTCTCCTGGCTTGCAGTTCCTTATTGGCCAAATCGGGCTTGTAATTCCTACCTTCCTGGGTTTTTGTGAGCATCACAGGGTGCAACATTTGAACTGTGCTTGAACAGCACCTAAAGCCCAGTCATTCATTAAATGCCAGTTTCCTAGTCTCTCCTGAAGACAGGGAGGCTTCTTAGCCTGCAGTTTGTGCAGCTGCACCAGGACTCACACTCTGTTTAATGCTCTGCTGTCACTGTCCTGGGAATTTGATCATGGGGCCCTACATTTTCATTTTGCACCAGGACCCACAAATTACATCACCCGTCCTGCCTGCAGAGACCCTTCTCCTGCCTCACAGTCTGCTCTGCCTGCCCAAGGCTCTGTCCACTGAGAATTCTTTCCTCTTTTGAAGGCATTCACTTGAGCTCTTTTGCCTGTTGCCTGTTGTCATGTCATGTCAACACGGAAATTCAGCAACATACACAATCAAATGGCTGTAGAACTTGTACCAATTTAACTACATAAAACAAGCTGTTTTCTTTTTCCTGTTAGTGGTCATTGTCCAAGAGGCTTCACTAGTTTTCCACCTCTGCGCTGGTTGTATTGAGAAATAAGTGCCAGGCTTAAGTGGAATTTACGTGGCATGCACACATTTAACTGGTAGCATGTGGAAGGATTAAAACACTGCAAATTCTGCAGTGAATTTGCAAACTCTCAACCTAATGTTATAAAAAGATACTTTGCATAATCGTAAAGAAAACAACTACCACCACATAACCTTCTGCTGGTGGTAAAGCAGGGGTTTGCATCCTGTACCCCAAGTATATTGGGACAATGACTATGTGGCATTTCCAGGGACCTGAAGTGCTGGCTGATAATACAAGAGTGCTGGTGCAGGTTGCTTAGAATTTGTCTATGGTGGCATCTGGTAGGGTCCTTTCAGCAAGAAGAATTGCAGGAACCTCTGGATGCCTCCAGGCTGAGGAGGTGAAGTTGCTGAAAAGAGATGCACTCATTCAATCAAGGGATCTTTGGGTATGAGATTTCTCCCAGGGATTGGGGTGGCTGAAGAATTCACGCAAGTTCCCCACTAAAATGTTGGCTCTAAACCCCTGCCAAGCTCAGAAGGCTCTGATGCTGGACAATTGAGAGAAGAGAGACGATGAGTTGAATTAGAATTTTCTTATCCCACCTTATGTCCCCTTCCTTCCCCAACTCTGACACTGGAGGGATCGGAAATCTTAGCAAGGTAGGTGAGGTCATAAAAGCAAAAGATGGAGAAGGAGGGGAGTCCACCTGGGATGCTTAATTTTATGTGTCAGTTTGGCTTGGCTATGGTGTCCAGTTGTTTGGTCAAACACTGGTTTAGATATTGCTGTGGAGGTATTTTGTAGACGGCATTAGTATCTACATTCAGTTGTCTTGCTGTAAAGGAGATTGCTTTTCATGATGTGGGTTGGCTTTGCAATTAACAGAAGGTTTTTAGAGCAAAAGAGCTGAGATCTTCTGGATAAGAAGAAATTCTGCCTCAAGACTGCAATATTAGCTTCTCTCTTAGTTTCCAGCCTACTGGTCTCTCCTACAGATTTCAGACTCAAGACTCCAAAACATCAACTCTTAACTGGAATTTCCGGCCTCTGACCTGCCATGCAGAATTGGAATTTGTCATCTCCCACAATCATGTGAGACAAATCCTTAAAATAAATATATCTTCTGTTGCTGCTCTTTGACTGATACACCACCCAACTCCTCACCTTCCTTTCCAGCCTCCATCTGCTGGCCAGCAGCACACCTGAGCTGTGAGAAGGAATGGATTTAATTTTGCTTAAGAATGAAATTGTTGAATATCCCACAGAACCAGATTTATTTATTACTGAACCCAGAATGTATTTGTGATTTAAGGTTCTTGGAGGATTCTGGGTATCTAAGAATGTCCAGAGGTCATTCATGGAATGCCTGGGGCCTGAGTCTGCCTAGTAGGTTTGATCAAGTAGGGTGAGGGTTGGGGTTTGTTTACATTCAGAATCCTGCTTGTGCAGCCAGTTGGTCACCTGAGCATGTATTCAGCACCTCAGTGTTCTGGCACCACGCCTAGGGCTTCACCTATGTCCTCTCACTTAACGCTTTCATCAGACCTATAAGGAAGACAAGCCTGTCAACCAAAATTCTGGCATCTACTCAATGCGAGGTCCAGTGCTTGACCTTCTTAAACATAGTTGTCCTCACAGGTGTCACTATCCCACAAATGGGATGTAGGACAGTCCCTGGAATTCTCTGCAATTGGAATGTCCATGATCCTTTGGAAAATCAGCCTGAGGGTAGCCATTTCTGCCCATTTAATGACCTCTTTTTACAGCTCAAAGAGGGCTGGGTGAGTCTCCTTGGCTTGCCCACCCTCTTTGCCTTGAAGCTCAGCTGGGTTCTGGGCCATTGGAGCAATCTGTTTCCATGGCGGGGTCTGTTCTTTCTGCCTCTTTCTATCAAGTCCAGCTTTAACTGCCAGGATGGAGTGGCTGGAGCTTCCCTGCCCATTACACTGGGCAGCTTGCCATCCCTGCAGGTGGGCACTGTGGGGTGTGCCAGGGAAGTATGAAGTCTGAGGACTGGGTGCCAGACACCTGCCACTGAGCATCAGCATGGCCTCTGGGGCAATGTCACTCCCATGTGATGGGGGAATGGAATAGTCAGTCCCCTGGCCATGAGATGCTCCCAGCCCTTCTATCTTCTCCCCAGGCAGATGCCGCTTCTGGCTGCCAGTGACATTTTGTGGTGGGACTCATCTTTGGCTTCTTTGCTCGTTGAGAAAATGTTGGACATGAGCACCTCCCCTTGAAAGGGCTGCCAGGACCAAACTTTGGCAAATCACTTTTGTTCCCTTCATACATTAGGAATTCTGGGTCTGTTTTTGCCTTATCCAGCAATACATTTCCATTCACTCATAGGGAGAGCGCTATCCCTCCCCAAACTCAGACACACATTCTGAAATGGTTTCTATCACAATTGATGGAACTGCCAGAGTAGTTATTTTCCTCAACAGCAGGAGCTCTGCATTTTTGGCATGCATGTCTGAAACATTAATATAGTACCCTCAATACTGACCTATAGCACCAGAGCTCATTCTGTGGCCTCCAAGAACTGCTCTCACTGAAAGGAAGTTTGTATTTACTGCAGAGATGCTGTCAGAGATATTTTCCACTACTCATTTAGTGTCCAGTGTAGAAAAATCTGGGGGAAACATTGCTATTAACCCAAGAATCTGAAAAGAAATCGTTCTTTTATTTTCTCCTTATGCAACTGTTAAGATTTTTCTCTTATAGATGGTGTAAATTGAATACTTAGTTCACTATTTCTTCTTGCTTTGACTGCCTGGAATTCAGGAGAATTTGCAGACTCATTTTAGCAACTGTGATTGTTTGAAGCTGTTAAGTACCTCAGAAAAGATCATGTCCTTAAACCTAATCCATTCCTGTGCATATCAGCCTACTGCGGGTGGGATGTTTTGGTTAGATTATTTCAGTTGAGGCCTGCTTCGGGTGGGTTTTTATTCTCTAACGGGAGTCTTTTATAAAAAGATGAAAACCAGGGAGAAAGGACACAGAAGACAGAGAAAGACACAGAAGCTGAGAGAGAAAGCCATAGAAACAAAAAGGAAGCTGCTGAAGCTAGAAACTGGAAGCAATGAAACCTGGGAAAGAAGGGAGAGATCCGCAGATGTGGTCACGTGCCTTGCCATGTGAAGAGGAGTACTGAATCGCCAGCAACCTGTCTTCAGGAAGAAGGTATTGTCCTGATGATGCTTAGATATGGACATTTTCATGGCCTCAAAACTGTAGGTTTGTAAGCTAATAAATTTCCATTGTTAAAACCCAGCCTAGTTCTGGTATATTATATTTCAGCAGCTTTAGTAAGTTAAAACTGTAACTGTATGGCAATAAACTATCTTTCTCCTGGTCTTGTTATACTATTTTTTTTCTGATCTTTTTTTTATTTGCAATTTTATATTATTTTACTGAATTTGTATATATAATAAGTTGCCTCAAAACCTTTATGGAAGGAAGTGGGGGAAATATAGAAATATGAACAGTAGGATTTGAAGACAGACCTCTTTCCAGCTCAGTTTCTTCTGAGACACAAAGACAGCAGGTGATACACTTTAAAAAAGAAGACAGCAAAAATGTCAATATAAATGCCTAAGAGTTGGCTGGCTACCTGGTCCTTGAACTCTGCATCCTAATCATGGATGCAAAAGTGTTCAGAAAGTAGAGAGAACAAGATGACTGGCGGGGGTGGGGGGGTGGGGGGACTTCTTTGGGGAGAGTCTTGCAACAAGAGTCACTTCTCTTTGCCCATGACTGGCGGGGCCTGACTGTGACATTTCAGTTTTATTTCAAGTCAGGAGAGAGGAAGCTTGGCATGTTTGTAAGTCTCCTCTGCAGTAGGGAGTGCCGTGACTCTCCTCCCCCTCTCTGACCTTGCAGAGGTGGGTGGGCCAAGTGCAAATATGGACCTAAATGATGGAAGCAACTGCCTTCAGGCAACCCAGCCTTCCAGAATGTTCAGGGCAAAGGATGTGAGATGGTTGCTCATGAAGCAGAATGAGACAGGATGGTCCAGATCCATTTTACCTGCTGCCCCAAAGCACCACCACTGGCTAGTGATGGCGTCCTGCCAGAGAGCATGAGTGTGGAGAGTCCACAGAAACCCAGAAGTTGCTGTGGTGGACTTGACCAGTGGGTAGAAAAGGCATTGTAGGGCCAGAAGACCTGTGGGCAAGTGTTTGCAGGGTTATGTGTTCCTGAAGAATTCATGGAAGACCCACGAGAGAAGAGTCAGCTCTATACACTGTGGGCCTAGAGAGGGCAAAGCTATCTCATGACCTTCTGGCCAAGACAGCCCTTCCTATTCACTTTATCTGTCTTTCCCCTCCACCTTGAGGGAGGAATGAGGTTCAGTACCTGGGTTGCAGTGGGAGAGCAGGGATATGGGTTTAAGCAGGGACAGAAAAAATGTTCTGTCCCCACCTTCTAGCCCATCCCCTTTAGGGCAGGGGACAGATTTAACTTTAACCCAACTTCCAAATCCTGCTTATTACATGGGCTGGTCTTTCTAATTTCTGCACTGTGACCTCACTGGAGACTTCAATGTCCTGAACTTTCTATTCCTAGGAGAGCTGAGAAACTTCATTAGACTGCTTATGCTTTCATGTGGAGGTTGGGAAAGGACTTAGTTCATACATTTCAAAAGAGGCCACAAGATGCAAAATGAACCTTTGGTTTCTGATGATATCCCAGGATTCTTGCTTGATTAATGTGTTGCTTTTATATGTGACCCTCTTATTTGCCATATCAAACTTGGACAAGGATTTACCTCTGCCAGGCTTCCTGGCCTTAACTCAGAGTGTTTGCTTTTCGAGTTGTGACATCAAGGTCCAACCTTAGGCAAAAAGTGCTCCTTTGATTCCTTCCTACCTTGTCCATCATGGTCTTTCTAATTTCTGCTTTTTTCCCTTCTTTCTTTTCCATAGCATCTTCCTTGTGGCTCTTCAGGATTCCATTTTCACTGTTGGTGGCATGTAGGGGTTGGCCTAAGTAATCAGTGACAGCAAGGATGGATTCTGAGTGAGACCTGAGTATCTTGATTTCATAAGCTCAAGGGCCAATCACTAGCACCTCTGTGTCCTAGTGGAGCTCTCCCCTTCGTTTTCTCTTTCTCTTCTTTTCCCCCTCTCTTTCTTCTCTTTTTCTACTTGGCCCTTCTCTCCCTTTCCCTCTCCCTCCCCTTTCCCTCTCTCTTTCTCTCCCTCCTCCCTCTCCTCTCCTTCTCTCATGCTCATGAATGTCCATTGCAGTGACATTGGTCTGAGTTTTTCATGCCTCATTCTGGATCTTTCTCTCACACCCTGCTCATGTCCTAATGCTGTATTTTCTGCAGGCAGAGAAAAAAACTACTTGGACAAACCTGTGCTACTCAAGCCTCAGATAAAGTTGAACAAATTGAGGTTTTTCAGTACACTCTGCAGATTTTTACACTGAAGTGCTGATGCCTACTGCTCCCTCTCTGGGAAGGGCAGTTTTGCCATCTTGTTTGTCCGTTGTTGAACTTCCATCATTCTAAAATATCCTAGTTGGTTTTTGCTCCTACCTCAAGGCTCCTCCCTCCCCTCTCTGCCTACTCTGTACTATTTTGTACCATGAATGACACTGCATGTGGGTGCACTATTTTGTAACAATGGACTCACTTGTCTGTTTCCCCATGGGACTTTGAGCTTCTCAAGGGGAGGCAGGTCTTCTTGTCAAGTCTCTCCTCTAGCCTCCAGTGCAGGTCTGGCACTAGTTATATATTCCTTAAATTAAGTTTAAGTGTTAGAGAACTGATTTTATATTTCCCAGAATCATTTCAATTTAGGAGGGCCCAGGAAAAGACAATGCTTAATCCAGTAGAAACACTTTGCTAGGTTGGGTGTGATGGTCAGCTTCATGAGGCTAACTTGGTGTCCACTTGTTTGATCAAGCAAGCACTGGCTTGATTGTTACTGTCAGGATATTTGGTGGATTTAAATCATTAGTCTATTGATTGCATCTATGGCTGATGACATCTATAATCCACAAAGGAGATTGCCTTCGGCAATGAGACACATCTCATTCAATCAATTGCAAACTGTGAATTTCCATCTCTACTTCAGCCAGTAGCTTCTCCTAGGGAATTCATCAAAACTTTCACTGGTGTTCCCAACTTGCAGCCTGCCCTATGGGAACTTGGACTTGTCAATTCCTATGGTTACATACCCAATTCATATAATAAATCCCCTAATATATACATATATTTGTTTTTTTTTGCATGAGCAAGCACCAGGAATAGAACATGGGTCTCTGGCATGGCAGGTGAGAACTCTGCCTGCTGAGCCGCCATGGCCCATTCAATCCCCTAATATTTTATAACATGTTGAGTCTTTCCCTGGAGAACCCTGGTGAATACAGTGAGATTTTACACATCTTGCAGGGGAGGAGGATTTGAGAGTTGATGGGGCTTCCCGTGCTTATCAAATTATATAGAATAGGAAGATATATAAAGAATTCTTTGGTTATTTGATGATTGGATTAAACAGAGACTTGGTTCTATCTTTTCTAGGAAAAATATTTTTAAAAACTTGTATTCCTTCTAATAAAATGTATAAGCAAAATATACTTTTTGAATAAAGAAGTAAGTAAAGGGGAATTCATTTTTCAGTTCTTTCCCATGTCACTGGAAATGACATCATTTAGAAAATATAACAAATGATAGTGTTTTTTAGGGGCAGTGTTTCAGTAAATTGGAGGACTGGGGGGAATTCTTGCAGAAAGTTCAGGGTTAAAACTTCATATCATTGTGAAATTGCCAAGGTGATACCAGTGGATTAATTGAAGGATTTTCATGATCATGTCTCAATCGTGAATCACATATTAATCTTATATTTAGAGAATGAAGTGCTCTTCTGGTTTGCACAATGATTTTTCAATTCAGGGTTGAAGTGTGTATTGGTAAAAGCAAAATTTAGAGCTCCCTGGGCAGCTAGAAAAATGACTGGAGTTTTGTCTAGTACACGAATGACATGTGATTGTCAGCGTACCTCAAGAAAGGGAAGAAGCCCATATTGATTAGTTCTCTTCCAGACGACTTCCATAAGTTTGAAATAAGGCAGCTCCTAACAGGGTTATTGATGCAGTGATTGCTATTTTTCACTTCAGATTGTGCTTTTGGTTGTGTGAATGTCCAGAGAAAATGTAACCAGAGAGTGATGGGAAAAGGGAAACAGCAGCAGGAAATGTGGCTCTTAATTCAGCACACTATGATGGAGGAAAAACAGACGAGGGAAATGCATGGACCTGAGCTCAAATCTTGCAATTTTCTCATCATTCATGCCTCTCCTTCCTCAGCATCCCAGAGGAAAGCGAGTAGAAAAAATTCCAGCCTCCAAACCCTGTCTTTCTCAATCCCAGCCTTGGCTGAGGGGTCTTGTTACATACCAAGAATGACATTGATAGGATGTAGGTAATAGGCAGGTGAACTATGATTCTTCTAGTCTCAACTCAGAAAGAATCAATGGAAACACATTGGAGATGGAAGAGAGAATGAATCATTGAATTGCACATTGAGAAAACATGCTCCTCCCAAACCCAGAAAGCTTCCACTCTGGTTGAACAAAGATATAAGATGGGTCAGTTTATTGTGTTAGACAACTGTATAATTCTCTAGTCCTGAAAAGATGATTGCTTTGGGCTTAAGTTCTATTTCACAAAATGGGCAGGATTTATAAGTTAAAAAGTTAATTAAAATTTCATTACTTGATATAAATTGATGTTCCTTAAGTGCCTTCTATAAATGTAAGGCAGCCTTTAAAACTTTTAAAAATTTCTTTGTACCAGCTTAGAAGCTGCCTTACCTGGCATCTGACGTTGAAGTTTCCTTTTGTGGGTTTGGATGAGTGTGATATCCCGATATTTGACTGACAGGTTTTCTCCAGAGTGAGAGCCATGGCAGAGAAGGAAAGGATGCATTGGTGGGGCTGGTCTTATAAATGTGTTCTTCCTTAACTGAAATAGCTACTATTTCCAAGGGCATGAGTGGTAAGACATACTGTAATGGACTGTCCATGATCCTATTTGGCAGAAAAACTCTCAGAGGTTGTACTGCTGTCTCTACTCTCCCTTCTGGGGCGAGACTACTGTCTTTCTTAAGGACTCTTAGACCATCTCCTAAATTTGATGCATGTGGTTTCCTGGGCTAGGAACAGGCTCTAGGTCTGCTTTGTTGAGGTTTCCAAATTCAGTTGTTTTGAAGAAGCTTGGAAGTAAAGGCAGTTCATATGCTGGCATAGAGTATATTTTAATCTTTGGGGTAAAAACAAAATATTCACACCAGGACTCTATATTTATAAAAGTGAATGTTTCCATAGCAGGGAAAGAATCACAACTAGCTCATCAGAAATCAAACCAGTGGCTCAACAGTTGCATTCAGTTTCTCAGCATTTATTTGTTATAAGGCTCATGAGATTGATCTTTTAAATATTGATTCTGTGCTAGATCTTAATGTGTTGTAATGACACTTTTTTTCCCCTGGGCCAGGACTACAGTGGCAGCCTCCCAGTGGGGTCTTATGATGACTTCAAAGATGACAATGTCCTGTCTGACTCATGAGTCTCAGGAGATTTCACTGATATCTTTATGTCCATCTGGGCATCATAGTTACTGGGGTGTGGGCATGTTTTGTATGGTTACCTCATAAGTGGAATCCCAAATGTCTTCCAGACATTGTCCTCTCCTAGTTTAAGGCAGCTTCCAACATCATCACCCACAGGGAGTCTGCCAGTTGGTGTCAGCCTGTCTACAACTGTTGCATATTTAACCTGGGAGCTCCCTTCCTATCTTCTACTTGTGAGCTCTTGGCTTCTTGGAGCCCACATCCTGATATTTGGTCTTGAGTACCCCCATGCTCTATAAGACAAATAAACTGAATTCCATAGATAACACATCCGTGAGGTGAAAGGAAAAGTATTCTGAGAAAAAGGGATGATGCGAGCATATGTGACTTAATGACAAGAATTGCTCTTTCCAGGCCTCTTGCAGTTAGATGGGACTCTGTCTAGTTCTGGATAAGGAAATGAGAGTGGATATGTCATGTATGATTTCTAGGCTGAGACAAGGATAGGTTCACATATGTTTTTCTCCCCCCTCTCTCTCTCTCCACCTGCTGCAGTGAGTATGGGTATGTAGAGCTGTCAATGCAAAGCCTCTGCCATCTCCAAAGTCCTAGAGAGTGAACCTGCCTCACGAGGACCGAGCAAGAAACAAATATCTGTTAAATCATTGAGTTAAACCACTGAAATTTGAGCTATTTGTCGCTGCAACATGTGCTTTTCCTGTCCTGACAACTGTGATATCTGCATTGATAAGTTGTGGTGCATGCACACGTGCAGGCGTGTATACACGTGTGTACTACAAGTAGACCCACAGGAATGAGACCTCAAAGAACATTCTACAGTTGGATGAAGATGGTGACCCTTGCTTGGAAGGGTCTGATTTTTCTCTAGGATTCAAGGGAACCCATCACTAAGAAGGGGTGGGTGTCTTAGAGCAGAAAAACAAAGTGGGAGAGTTATGCAAGACAAAGTAGGTACACCTTGCATTCCACGTATCACAACTCAAATCATGAGCTTCTGAAGGATCTGACAATAGAGGGTCTCATGTCTGAGCCTACCCTGTATTTTAGTCCTTCATTTTACATAAGTCCTCTTACCCGTGTCAGATCATGGGTCCTGGATTTTAGTTTGGAATATATGATCTCTCTGGCTATAAAGTCAGGACCTGGAAATTGGATTCTTAATGGACATTTGACCTAACTTTCTCTACCTGTCTCAGTGAACTGAAAATACCTAGAAAGCACTCATTTATTAATTCCTTACTTTTTAAAATGTAATAGATGTAGATACATACCTTCTTTGTGTCAGGCATTAGGAATGGAATAGGAAGTACAGTTGAATAAGACTTATGAAGGAGACACTCGTGTGACTATGCAACTACTATGCAGTGTGTTAAGAGCTATGGTAGAGCTGGAAGAAAGACATATATTTATATCTTTTCTCTCCCTCAGTCTGTAGGATGTTCTACACATCTATTCTTCTGCCATGTCCATATCTCTGCCCATTAGTCAGGGTGTCTTAGCTCCTTTTCATCCATGAGTCAAGGTTGGCAGAGGCTCTTGGGCTGTCAAAGAAAGAAACTGGAAGTTGGACGAACTGCTCATGGAGAGCTGTTGGCAGGGCCTGAAGCTGGTGGCTTCATGAATTGAGATAAGGATTGGGCAACAAGATTGGGGGACTTTAGCATCCAGCTCAGGAAAGAGTCGCTGATGGATGGAATGAAAGCTACAGCATCACTCTATAAAGGCGCATTGGGGATAAGCAAACACAACAGGATTTCATCTCAGGGAGGCTGCAGATTTGATTTCATATTTGAGGTCAGCCCTGCTTAGATGATAGCAGGAGTTGAGTCCTTCATGAGGCAAGGTCTAGGCTGAAAAGGAGCAAAATAGAAGACTGAGATAAGACAGAGGTGAGTATATAGAAAGCACCTTCCATTTTTAAGGATGTGGGAACAATGTAAAGGTTGAGTCATTGTGTTCTAGAAGTGTAGAGCTGGGTGCTGCCCAGCTGGGGCTGAGATCCTAGAAACATGAGAGTGGGGTGGAAGGCTGTAGATCTGATAGTTTAGCACCTTAGAAGCTCAGAGGAGAGTCTTAGGGATACTCAGGCTTCTGAGGAGAGAGCCCTGCTGGCACCTTGAGGGATCACAATGAAGCTGGTTCTGAAAGTATCAAATGGGCAGGGGACTTGACAAATTCTGCTGCTGAGATGAGGCGCCACTGCTGGGGCAATATCAGGAGGACCCACAAACAAAGGAATGCAGCAAACCTTTTGTACCCAGCACCTGCCTTCCTGTTTCCCTCTAGTGGATCCTATGGGCAGAGCCAGCTGGCCAAGGGGAAATGCAGTTTGCAGTGTTCCCATCTTAGGGTAACTAAGCAGGGTATAGAAGGTGGATTTGGAGCTTGGAGACCATGCTTTAATAGCAGTGACTGGCCTGGACCTGTTTAGCTTGGGAGATGAGTGCCTGGACTTGTTGCTATGAAAGGCAGAGGCTCTGTTGCTCCAGGTCAATTACCAGAATCTTGGGAAAAGCAGAGATTTAAGATGGCAATCATGTTGGCGATCGTTGGCTCCTACTCACTGCTCACCCTCGGTGTGAAGCTGTGCATGGCTCCTCCGCGCTCATCCTCCATAAAATGTGCTCCTAACGCTCTCTTTGCAGGGAGGATGGGAGTTTAGGGATATGTGTAAGGTGCTTGGTAGAGTGCCCGGCCCCTGGAGATGTTCAGGGAATGATGGCTTCTTTCCCACTAGCTTGCTTTCATCCTGTCGTCCTGTACAGCCTAGGATCTTTTCAGTTGGAATCATTGTCCCTGTTGACCCAATGCAGACTTGTTGAATTGGGCTCTTGGCTGTCATTGTTGGGCATGTGATTTTCTCTGAGGAGTGACATGGGGTAGGCACAGAGGGACGAAGGGCGGTCTGTCCTCAGGTGGCCTCAAATCCCCTTCTCACTGTCAAGTGATGTGAATCCTAAAACACAGTAAGGCCAGGCCTTGGAGTCTCTGCAGAGTGAGAAGTGTGATTCCTCTTCCTAGATAACTTGGTTTTTATCTGCTCCTTAGTTGATTAGCTTCAAGGAATAAAAATACTGCTTCACCCAGGTCTTGCATTCTAATTTTCATTTTTAATGCATGATTTGAAAGCTCAGCTGGCATTAGTTGTGGGACTGGTGGTGAGCTGGAAGGAATATGATATGTTTTCAAGGGGGATTTGAAGGCATCCATGAGCATTTGGGGACATAGTGGGGCAGGTGGGATGGAACATCTCACAGGGGCAGGTGTTGCACTGTTTGGGAAGCATCTCCTTGTGAGAATGGAAAATGAACAAGATGGCTCTTCATTAAACAGGGATGAAGGGGAGGGGTGAGGGAGGTGATCAGTTTGGCCCAGCGTGCCTGAGGCGCTTCTGGTTTTAGTCCTGGAGTGTCTTGGGCACACTCTCATTCCTTGGAAAACTGGAATGACATGCCACCCTACAAAGTTGGGTGCCTAATCTGAGTAACAGCTTAGTAAGCCCCAGTTTTCATCTGTCACCTAGCCTGTCCTAGCTCCTTGTTTCCAGGCCCCAGAAAGGAAGCTTTGAGAACCTCCCTTGTCCCATTCTCCCTGGATCCTATTGCACCTCTCGGGTGTGGCAGGATGAATGGGAAGAGACAGCTTGAAGGACGGGGCTTCACACTTGAGGTGAGTTAGGGATGGGTCTCAGAAGGGCATGCCATGGAGCGTCTCCTCCACCTCTGGGTTCAGGGATCCTGGGACTTGGCTCTTTCCTTCGCAGATGACTGTGTATGTGTGTGTGTGTGTACGTGTGTGTGCACACAACACAGGTGTGAGCATGCACAAAGTTAGCACAAGAGTTTTCAGAAGGTTTAAAAAATGATCCACAAAGAGATAAAATCAGTAGCCTGGGCTGCAAGCTGCAGTGAGAGTACTTAAACCTGCCTTGCCTGTATTCCTCTCTCTTTCTCTCTTTTTTAGATGATTCCTTTGTGAGAGATTATTCCTGAACAGAAAAAGCCTGCATTTCCGTTTTGCTTAGAATCACATTGCTTCCCAACTGCTTAGGGGAACATTTGTTCCACCAGAGTCTAAATGAAGTTAGTTACACAGAAAAGGCAGCTTGGTGGTCAAGTGAATTTGGGTTGAGCCAAGTTAAGCAGGGCTCCTCCAAGCCCTTACATGCTAACATACTTAGTTAATCCCCGAAAGGGAGTTCTGGCTGCAAAATATCCTTCTCAAGTTTATTTGACCCCCGATCTCCAGTACCTGAGGTATTTGTCTGTTTCCATGTGGCATCCTTCAGCACCAGTGTTCCAGGACAGCAGTTTGAAACATTTTGCTTTAAAGTACTTCCTCTTCTCATTTTGTGATTAAAATACTATCAGAGTGGCAATTCTCAAAGTTTGCTCATTTGGTTCTGTGCCTGGGGTAGGGGCTCTGGCAACAGGAAATTGGGGGTTTGCCAATGCATATGGAAAGCCCCAGGAAGGTCTCCCTACTGGGTCCCACCACACGCGCAGGGTCTGGTCGTATCACCTGCATATTATAGGATGTTTATATTTCTCTGGATCTGAGAGTGGAGCAGGTTGAGAAAGATGGGGCAGTGTGGACAGAAGCTCAACCTCCAGGTAAACTTTTGTAAACTTGTATGTCTTTAAGCTGGGGTGAGCCATTGCACCTGCTATTTTTGTACATCTGGAGGGCTTGAGTGTGGGTCTTTGGTTCTCCACATTCTTTTGAAACTTGTTGGTCTGGAATAATAGCATCCATTCATATACCCCTTCCCCACATTCACAGTAGGCATCTTGGCAACCACACAAATAGACAGACCCAGATGGCATGACAGACCCAGGGCTTGTGTCAGGCCACTCTTCTGAGTTAGAAAATTTCAGCCTTTGTTCATCTGCTGCCTTAACTTATTAGAACTCAGGATACTGGGTGGGGACAGGAGTTTTAGAATGTTGATATTTGGAGATAATAAAGCTTTTGTTTTATTCTTGAGAACCTTTTCCCTGTGACATTAAACTTTCATGCTTATGTTTTTTTTTCACATGCCCAGGGAGAGTTCCTGTCTCCAAGGTCAATGAGAGAAATGGACAGAATGAACAAGATGATTTACCTACAGTTATTTTTGTTTTGTTTTGCTTTTTTTTGCAACATTTGTTTTGAAATAAATGATTGGAATTGCAGGCACCAAAGACAGGTTAGAGGAAGTTAACAAAGCACCGAAGTCCTCATCTCTGACAAAAGAAGGACATGAAATATTTTTGCATCTAGTACATGGAGGAGATGGTCAGCTGGGATGCAAGCATGCCTTCTACATGTATTTGCTTCTAACCAAATCATCAAAGAGTTATATATGACATCACTTCTCAGGAGAGGTGTGGCAAGAGATTTTGGAGCCGAGTATGTGATGCCTGAGCAGAATGGACCACAAGGCTGCTAAAAAGATTGGCAGAATCATGTAATTCTGGGTTAACACATGTTTTGGAGTCTGTCAGACCTGTGTTCAAATCTTGACTCAGGCACTTATCTGCTGGATAACACATGACTTCTTTGAGCCTCAGTTTCTTCATCTATGAAATATAGGCAATGACATTCCTTTAGTGGAGCTGTAACAAAGCTTAGAAATAGCATATGTACATTGTGTGTCATAGTACTCAGCATATGGAAGGTGCTAGAAAAAGACATATGATTGTGATGATGACAGGGATGTATGTACACCTATATTGATTCTTGACTGGGAATGTGTGGTACCCAATCCGAACTGGCAGAAAAGATTTGAGAAGAGAAATCATTCCTTCCTGGGGAGAATGGAGAGTGAGATGAGGTCACATACATTTGCCATGGAATAGCTTCACGTTAGAGGCTAGGATATGAAATCTTTCTTTTCATTGCAGAATATAAATACGCTTGCTGAAGGATAGGAAGTAGGTGGATGAAATTAAATTGCTTAAAGGCAGCATAAAAGAGAGATAGAGCACAAAACCAGATTAAAAAAAAAAGACACTGTTGCATCCTGAGTGAATCTGCGTGGTTTCTCAAAAACCATTTTTCTGATTGCTTTCAGGGTTTATTGGTGCCTAGGATACAAGCGAAGGAGATGACCAGCTTTAAAGACGTGAGGAAGGAGACTGCGTCTCTCTTTTCTTGCTGAAATGCCCAAGGACTTAAGGCAAAGGTGAGTAGGCTGGCTCAGCCTGCATTCCTCAGCCTCCCAGAACTGGGTGCTATCCCTGTACCTGTCTCTTCCTCTCGCCTTGCTTTGGGGTGACCACTTGCTCTGTTGCCACCACTCCCGGCCCTCGGAGGCCCTTGTCAGCCTCTCAGCATTGTCTTGTTCTATCAGGGTGCTATGATATACCACATGCTGGTTGACTCAAACAACAGGAATGCATTGTCTCATGGTTTTGGGAGCTAGACCTCCAACATCCAGCAGTCAGCAGGTTGTTCTCTTTCCCCAAGTCTGCAGCTTTCTGGTGCTGGCTTGCTGTAATCCTTGGCATCCCTTGGCTTGTCGATGTATCTCCACTTCCTTCCATGGTGCTGTTGGTCTCCTCTGGCTTCTCCTTATGGCTCCTCCTAACAAGCTCTATCCTAGTTTCCTTTATTTATAAAGTCACATTGGATTAAGGCTCACCTTAATTCAGTTGCCCTCATTCAAATAGGATCTTTGAAGATCTCATTTACAAATGACTTCACACCCACAGGATGGGAGGTGGTGGCTAGGACTTGATCGTGTTTCAGCAAGGTCCAAAATTTAATCTACCACAGCTTCACAGGGCCAGAACTCTGCTCCACTCCCTGCTTTATCATCAGCCACTGTGCTGGTTTGAAATGATATATGACCCTAGAAAATCCATGTTTTAATCCTAATCCCATTTTGTAAAGGCAGCCGTTTCTTCTAATCCCTACTCAGTACTGTATATTTGAAACTGTAATTAGATAATCTTCCTGGAGATGTGATTTAATCAAGAGTGGTTGTTAAGCTGGATTAGGTGATGACATGTCTCCACTTACTCCTTCTTGATTAGTTTCTGAAGTCCTATAAAAGAGGAAACATTTTGGAGAATGAGAGCGATTCAGAGAGAGCAGAGCAGAACGACATAGCTGTGAGAAGCAGACCTTTGGAGATGAAGTAGGAGAGCACCTCCCAGGGAGCTTCATGAAACAGGAAGCCAGGAGAAGAAGCTAGCGGATGATGCCTGTTCGCCATATGCCCTTCCAGTTGAGAGAGGAACCCTGACTGTGTTCATCATGTGCCTTTCCAGATAAGGGAGAATCTCTGACTGTGTTCACCATGTGCCCTTCTACTTGAGAGAGAAACACTGAACTTCATTAGCTTTCTTGAACCAAGGTGTCTTTCCCTGGATGCCTTTGATTGGCCATTTCTATAGACTTATTTTAGTTGGGACATTTTCTCAGCCTTAGAACTGTAAACTAGCAACTTATTAGATTCCTCTTTTTAAAAGCCATTCTGTTTCTGGTGTATTGCATTCTGGCAGCTAGCAAACTAGAACAGCCACCTACTCCCCGTCTTGGCATGTCCTGACATATGGCAACTTCAGCAGGTCTTGTTGGCTTACTCTGGGGACAGACCTACCCCTTCTTGGCCTACCTCCCACCCAGGTACTGGGCCTGTGAGGCTTCTTCAGGCATTTTCTGCACTCCGTGGGGAGGAGGGTCTCCCTAATAATGAGATTAAAAAGAGAGAAGGAGAAGAATATTGTGCTGGTTTGAAGCTGTTATGTACCCCCGAAAAAGGCCACAGTCTTTTAATCTATCCCTATGGGTACAGCCTTATTGTGTGTGGGACCTTTTGGTTAGGCTATTTCAATTCAGATGTGATCCACTTCATTCAACTTGGGTCTTAATCCTTTTTACTGGAGTCTTTCATGAGAGGAAAAAGGACAGAGAAAGCTCATAGAGAAACACCTGGAGAGAGAGAGAGAGCTCACAGAGAGAGGAAAGCTCGGAGAAGCAAGCAACGACACATGGAGGTTGAAAGCAATGGGACCCAAAGAGAAGGACCAGTAGATGCCAGCCATGTGCTGGAGTCTTGTCTTCAGAGAAGGCATCATCCTGTTGATGCCTTAATTGGGCCATTTTTGTGACCTTAGAACTGTACATTTGCAAGCTAATAAACCCCATCATTATAAAAGCCATCCCAACTGCATTTTGGCAGTTTTAGCAAACCAAAACATGGATGGAAGCATTATTTAATGCTGAGAAATTATTTTAATGGAATAAAAACAACTTCTAGATTTGTGGTTTTCACAGTGTGGTCAGAGGACAATGGGCAGGTCCCCAGGACCCTTTCAAGGGGATCCTTGAGGTTGTAACTACCTTAATAACAACACTGAAGTGTTAGCTGTCTTTTTCTCTCTCATTTTCTCATGAGCATATATTGGAGTTTTCTAGAAGCTATGTAACATGATTACATCATATTTCTGTGGCTGATGAGATGTATGCTGTGTGCTTTTGTCTTTTAAAATTTCCCATTTGAATTTCCAATTTAATAAAGTTTGGCAGATATAACCCACACAAATAAAAGCTTTTGGGAAAGGGCAGATTCCTCAATAAATTTGGAGAGCATAGAGGTGTCCTGAGACCAAAAAGTTTGGGAGCCACTGTTCTAGATCATGGTCGTGCATTCTGCTGAAGTAGGAAGAGAAACTCATCATGCGTGGGGATTTGAAGAATCTCCGGGCTTTGTAAATGCAAGGGGTCATGCGGAAGGGGCAATTGACTGTTGCCTTAATTGCACTTGCTCATTCTTTCCTTTATTACATGAGGCATTTTAGTGCATGGTTTGAGCATGCAAACTGCTTCTAAATTGATGCCACCTTGGGCACGTTCATTAATTTCCCTGTACCTCAGTTTCCTCATTTGTCAATAAGGATAAAAGGACTCTTCTTGTGGGATTTTTGTGAAGACTTAAATAGGAGCATGCAGGTGAATTGCTTATCCAGGGCCCTTCTACATGTTCATTGTTCTTTGCTTGTCCCTTCCTACTCCTTTATACATTCTCCACCCTCTTTGCCTTTTTCTATCCTGTGAGTGTGATGGGGACAGGGACAATGATGGATATCATTTAGGCTTCCTTGACCTCCAACTTCCTGCTAAATTTGGCCATTGGGAAGCACCAGCCTAAGGTGAAAGGTATGGAGATTTCTTCCTATCTTGGTACCTGTTGGAGCACTGGGTGGGCTCCCTAGAGTTGCATCTATACACGTATAGCTACAGCATTTACCTGTGAACGCTTATCCAGGTTTCAAGGTCTTGCTGAGACCCTGCGACACTGTCCCCTCCCTTCCCTTCAATCTCGGTGTGCTGCTTGTCTTTGGGTGCCTCCCCAGCCCCTCTGGCTCCCTGACCCTTGCATGCATACAGATTTCCACCTGTAAATACTCTCCTTATTAAATTATCGTCAGGATCCCAGTGTACATGTCTTCTGCTTCTAGCCGGCACACTGACAAGCAGTGAGTTCTTGGTCTGTGTTAGTGGCTCAAGCTCTGACTCCTACCTTTGCTGATTCTGGTGCTGATGGCAGCAGTCGAGATTCTGCTGTGCATTCCTTCCTGCACTAGACAAAGACACAGGTGTTTGCCCTTAGGAAGCTTGCAATACAGGTAAAGGGATTGCACATTTAGTGAAGAAAGAGTTAAGTAAGAGTCCAAAGCTTTAAAGGCTCAGGTGGTTAGTGCTGAAAATAAGCTCTCCTGGAGGTTTGAGGAAGACGCACGGGCTATTGAGAAGTGGGTGACTTTTCCACAGGTAAGAAAAGCAAAAGGGCATGAGTAGGAGAGCACGCTCAGGTACAGGGCAGGGAGGAGAGCATCTAGTGGATGTGTATGGTGTCTGTCCAGGAGGTGGGCAGATGAGACTGGGGCATATCATGAGGGTCTGTGCATGTCAGGAGAAGGAATTGGGGCTTCATCTCATTGTAGTCATTTTAAGCAGGAGAGAGAATGTGCAGGCAGGGGGAAGATGACATAAGCACTAAGCAAAGAGCTGAGGGCTAACCTGGAAGATGGCATCAAGGACAAAGGAGAGCTGGGCAGAGGAGGTTCAGGCCATTGGACCAGTAAGGCCCGTGCCTCCTTCTTCTCCAAGTATGGCCCTTCTGAGAGGGACAAAAAAGGTGTGTCACAATCTTGAACTATAGCCTGTTCTCTCTGCCGTCAACAGCCCGGGTAACCTTGGGCAGTCATTTTTCCTCTCTGGGCATCAGTCTCCTTATCTGCACAATAAAGGTATGACCTGCTTGGTCCTTACGGTCCCTGCTGGTCTGACACACTGAGTGTCTGTTGGAAACACCACCCTGATCATTACTCCACTGATAGCACTTCCAACTCTAAGAGGAATTGGGTTTTCAAAGAAGAGATCAGTAAGTACTGGAGCTAACAGAATTGAGCTCCTGCTGTTTTCTAAACAGTGTCACAGTGACCTTTCCTCACTGAGGACTGAATTTGGCTGAAGTTAACAGAAAACCAGATTCCCTATGGTTGAGATCAGTAGGATGGGTTTTTTTTTCATATAACAAGAAATCTGAAGGCAGATGCCAACTGGCCTTGGTTAAATGGCTCAAATATGTCAGGGCAGACATATGGGATTGTCTTGGCCTTTCCCTCATGGCCACAGAAGGGCTGCTGCCACTCTAGTCATCACTTTTGTGAAGACAGGTTGTAGGGGAAGGGGCAGCTCCAGGCATGTTGGTCCCTTTTTATAAGTAATGGGAAGCTTTTCCAGCACCATCCCCAGTAGAATTTTGTTCAAATTTCATTTGCAAGATCTAAACCACATGCTACCCCTAGTTGCCCAGAACATGTAGTGGAGGTAATCAAGGGAGAAGGGTTGGGAATGGATTTCGAGTCGGCTGATTAATGTGCCTAAGAACCATTATTACTGTTCTTTATTATAGAAGATGATACCAAGGTCTTGAGAAGTTGAGCTACTTTCCAAACCCTCAGGGGCCCAGAGCCTCTAGCTTACTCCCCTTCCAACCTTGGACTAGCAAGACCTGCTTGTATGTGCCTCATGCTGGCAAGGGGGATCTGCATTCTAGTGGAATCAAATATCAAGGCAAGTTCATGGCTGGGTGGAATCCACAATGGTGGATAACTTTTTGTTTCCTAAAATTATTCTGAAGCCAGGTTCTAGGGACTACGCCTTCTCCCCTTTTTGATGGGACAACAATGCTAAGAATATTCAGGAAAAAGGCACATTAATTGTGCTTTTCCCCCTGACTGTTCTCTTCATGTCTATGCAGGGGATCTTTCTCCCTCCATCACCTATTCTAACTCTGGCCCCTCTGCTCCTTTCTAAGCCTGTTTCTTGGACTCCTAATGCCCAGAAGGAATATTCCCACTCAGGCCACAGCTTCCCACTTGCTGAGGCAACTCTGCCCTTCTGCCCTGGATGGTGAGTAAGGCTGCCAGGAGACATAGACCATTGTCCTGGACTGTGAGCTTAGAAATTCGCACCAAGACACAAGGCAAACAAGTTATTTCTTTATTTTTTTCCCCTCCACTGGAAAATGACCAGATAATTATTCTTTTTATAGAGATTTAATTTAAATGGAAGCAGAGACCTTGAACCAAGTAGCAAATTAAAACTAAGCGTGGAGAATTGCAAACACGTAGGCCACCCTTTGTGCTCTTTTGCTTCCCTCTGCTGAGAAGCAGGCAGGGGGTAGCCCAGGGTGAGCGGTTGGGCTGATCCTGGGGACACTGGGCTCAGGACAATGCCCCTCCCCCACCATGGCTTTGCTTCAATAATCTTTGATTTAAGATAAGGTTTGTGGGAAGACCTCTGTACTTGTAAGCAGGACACCTCGGCGTGGGTTGTACTGGGAGCAGGGTATATTTTCCTGGTCCCTAGATTTCTAGTTATGCTACCAATAGTGGGGCTGTTTCTTGAGTTTGGAGTGAAATCTGAGGAAGTACATGTGTGGCTAAAAGCTTGTCTTGCTTCTTGCACTCTGGCGCGTTTCAGGGATGAATGGGGTGGGCTCCCTCTGCATAGCAGGCTATTTCTCAGGGGTCTTTGCCACATCCTCCCGGCTACCTGCAGCACCTTTCTAACTTCATCTGCCAATATTCACCTGTCAGTTGAGTTCTCAGAAAAGGCAAGGCCTTCTGTTGTAGCACCTGTTGCACAAAGCATTCCTCTCCTACTTACCACATCACATTGAAACGTGATCGATCCTTGCTCTCCTCTCTCTTTATGGGTTTGTGAGAACTCCAAAAACCGGGACCATCCTTGCTCACTTCTGCATTGCCAGCTCCCAGTCCAGCACCTGCCCCAGAAAGGGCTCTCAATATTCCAGGGTTGAACTGTGCAGAATGAGCAACAACGGTATTGCATTCTTTATTTGAGGAGGTCCAGCCAAGTTGGCAGATTCCTCTAAATGACTGACCCCTTAGAAACCATGAATGACTGAAATGGATCTCTGGGCTCCCACCTGATTATCTCTTAAAACAAAAATGGTGTTTGTGTTCGGGCAGCCGCTGCACCCCTCTGTGTTCCTTTCTTGAGATTGTTCCCATTTAATTTTTGCACCTTGATGCACCCGTTCCTGCTCAGGGCTTTAATAGCCCACTTAACATTTTCCATTTTTTGGATGGTTGTTCCTATTAAATTGTTGTAATGAAAGAAGTGAACATTACTTGCTTTTTTTTTCTTTCTTCTTCTTCTTCAAAACCTATTTCTAAATGGACTGTGTACCAAGCTTATAATAGCAGTGGATATTCCCTGGTTGACTGAGCTGGTGCTTTGAAAGAAAAAGCATCAAAATGGGCAGTAGAGCTGGGCCTCTGGAAAGATGTAGCCCAAGTGTTTCATTTTAGAGACCAGGAAATGAGAATAACAAGGGGTGGGGTGGATGGGAGGTGACTGCTAAATCCAAACTGTTACTTGTGTTGGCATTAGAACAAAGGACTCATTTATTTTTCAATTATCAGTGAAATTGTCACTAAAGAGTCTTCAGAAATTGCTGAAGTAGAGGAACAAGTATAAAAAATACTCACCCATTTTTCCACCACCCAAGGCAATAATGACTGATTTTTAACATTTGTATTAGTCAGTATGTGCACAATTTTTACACTTATCTTAATAAACATGCAAATTTAAAAAGAAAAAGGTACCGTTAAGCATTGTATTAGTTAGGGTTCTCTGGAGAAACAGAATCAACAGGGAACACTTGCAAATATAAAATTTATTGAAGTGTCTCACATGACCGCAGGGCAGGCTGTGAAGCTGATGATTCCGATGGAGGGTCTGGATGAACTCCACAGGAGAGGCTTACCGGCTGAAGCAGGAAGAGAGCCTGTCTCTTCTGAATCCTCCTTAAAAGGCTTCCAGAGATTAGATTGAGCATCACTCATTGCAGAAGACACTCCCCTTGGCTGATTACAAATGGAATCAGCTGTGGATGCAGCTGGCGTGATCATGATTTAATTCTATGAAATGTCCTCATTGCAACAGACAGGCCAGCACTTGCCCAACCAGGCAAACAGGTACCAGCACTTGGCCAAGTTGACACATGAACCTGACCACGACAAGTATGAAGAAGAAAATGAAAATTCATTTATAGCCCAAGTCCCTGGAGTTAAGTGCTATTGGTCGTGCTTTTCCCCTCTCTAAATAAATAAAAAATGGGATCACACTATACATTTTGTTTGACAATTAGCTTTTTGTCACTTACTGATATCAATAACATCTTTTGGAACCAAGAAATACACACAGCATAATTTTAAGTAAGTGAATAGCAGCCATTTTATATATATATATATGCCACAATTTATTTATCAAAATTGCACAGAGATGTGTAAGTCGTTCCCAGTTTTTTTTCTACCATATAGAGTACTTTGATAAATATTTTTAACTGTGGAAGAATATATGTCTGCACTCTTATTTATTATTTTGTTAGGACAAATTTGCATAAGTGTAATTTATAGGCCAATGTGCATGCAGGTTTGGGACTGCATATTTTACAGGGACCACAAAATTGCATTCCAGAAGAATGATAGGTTATTTTTCATGGGCAGCATATGAGAAAGCACATTTATCCATACCCTTCCTTGCCTTGCTGCTTTAAAATTATCCTCTTATTTCATCAGCTTTGTATCTTTGAAAATCTACCATTTCACTGAGAATTAAAATTTTATCATACAGTTGTACATAGTTTTCTCTTATCATGAACAAAACACCATTTCATACCTGTGTTTGTAAGCCCTCTCTCATTAACTTTTTAAATTTTTGTTTTTCTCTTTTTTATTGATCACCATTGTGAGATGTTTGTCTATGTGGTTGGTCTTTTCACAAATGAGTTCTTTATTGATTCTGCCTTTTGGGATTTGAATGAATTTTTTCCAGCTTTTAGATTTAATAACTCCTTACTCTTTCTTTTTTTAGTTTTTTATTTTTATACACCCTTTCTCCTCCCCTTCTTTATTTGACTCACTTCTGTTGAAGTTTCAGATCTCATCTGAGATGTCTCCTCTTCCAGAGAGCCTTCTCTGAACTTCCAGGCAGGACCAGGCACATATTCTGGGACCCCTTACCGCTTGACATCCTCATCACAGCTCGACCACTGTCTCGGGTGTCATTGATGTATGTTTGTCCTTCATTGGACTGGCAGTTCTGGGAAGCCTGGGCCTGGGCTACCTCAGTTACCACTGTGCCCCAGTCTCAAGTCTAGGCACAGAGCCAGCCACTCTCTGGGAATGCGTGTTGAGTGACTAAATGACCCACTTGTCCCTCCTCTGACCCAGGAGTCTGCAGCTGCCTGGAGGCCACCCCAGAGATGGACGGATGAGGCTTGGAAAGTGACACCGATGGTGGGAGCTCTGTCCTCCCATGTGCTGGGGTCCTGAAGAAGCTGGCTGGGCCCCAGCTGGTGCTGACTGTCAAAGCCAAGGCTGTGAGCTTGATGACTGCTGTGGTTCCTGCTGCTTTCACTACACCATAGGCCTGAGAGGATGCCAGATTCTTGTCCAAAGTTGGTGTCATGGTCAGGTTCATGTGTCAACTTGGCCAAGTGGTGGTACCTGTTTGTCTGGTTGGGCAAGTGTTGGCCTGTCTGTTGCGATGAGGACATTTCATAGAATTAAATCATGATCATGTTGGCTGCATCCGCAGCTGATTCCATTTGTAATCAGCCAAGGGGAGTGTCTTCTGCAATGAGTGATGCTCAATCTAATCACTGGAAGCCTTTTAAGGAGGATTCAGAAGAGACAGGCTCTCTTCCTGCTTTGGCTGGTGATCCTCTCCTGTGGAGTTCATCCAGACCCTCCATCGGAATCGTCAGCTTCACAGCCTGCATTCCCACAGTTACGTGAGACACTTTTATAAATTTTATATTTGCGAGTGTTTCCTGTTGATTCTGTTTCTCTAGAGAACCCTAACTAATACAGTCGACATGAGTTGAGAAACAGGGAAGCCCAGAACAGCCAGGTGACAGTTACCAAGAGAAAGTCCTTGGCCAAGGTCAAGGTCCCATTAAGAGAACTCCCAGGGAGCAGCTCCACTGAGGGGCTTGATACCCAGATGCACCCGGGGGGCAGCATGAGCACAATGAAAAGACTAGGTTGCCCCATGTGTGGGGCAGGGCAGGGGTGGCAGGACCCCCACAAGTGCTTGCTATCCATCAGGGTCTTCCTCAAGGATTAACTTAGCCCTCTCTGCCACCGTCTAGATGACACAGCTGGTCTCCCTCAGGCATTCAAGCTGGACCAGAACATTCCAAGAATTCAGCCTCATTTTTAAAAATTATGGTAAAATACACTTGTGATGGTTAGATTCTGCTGTCAGCTTAACCAGGTGATGGTTCCCAGTTGTCTGGTCAAGCAAGCGCTGGCTTAACCATTGCTGCAAGGATATTTTGTGGCTGGTTGATAAACCAGAAGGTTAGCTTTTCCATTTTTCCCAAAAGGAACATTGAGATTTTGATAAGGATTGCATTGAATCTATAAATCATTTTGGGGAGTATTACTGTCTTAGTATGAATTCTTCAATCCATGAACACAAGCTATTTTATCATTTATTCAGGTCTTTTAAAATTTCTTTCAACAGTGCTTTGTAGTTTTCAGTGTACAATTTCTTCACTTCCTTGGCTAAGTTTACTCATAGATATATTTTTCTTTTTGATGATATTGTGAATGCTTCCTAATTTCCTTATCATGTTGTTCATCATTAGTGTATAGGAATATATCCAATTACTGTGTATGGATCTTGTACCTACATCTTTGCTCAATATATTAATTAGTTTTTGTAGTTTTTTTGTGGAACTTTTGGAATGTTCTATATATAAGATCATGTCATCTGTGAATAGACATTATTTTATGTTTTACTTTCCAATGTGCTTGATTTGCTAAAGCTGCCGGAATGCAATATACCAGAAATAATTGGCTTTTTAAAGGGGATTTATTAAGTTACAACTTACAATTCTAGGTCCATGAAAATGTTCAAATTAAGGCATCAACAAGATACCTTCACTCAAGAAAGGCTGATCACATCTGGGGTTTCCCTGTTACATGGGAAGGAACATGGTGATCTCTGCTAGCCCTTTGCTCCCAGTTCCATTTTCAGCTCCTGGTTCCAGTGAGCCAGAAGCTCTTCCTCTCTGAATTTCTGTCTGTCTTCAAACATCTCCAAATGTCTGTGCCTGGTTTTATCTTTCTACTCTCTGTGTTTGCTCTTTTAAGGACTTCAGTAAGCTAATTAAGACCCACCTTGAGTGGGTAAGATCACATCTCCATGGATATAATCTAATCAAAAGTCACATCTACAATAAGTCTGCACCCACAAAATCAGATTAAAGGAGCATGGCTTTTCTAGGGTACATAATAGTCTCAAACCAACACATGATGGATGGCTTTTATTTCCTTTTCTTTCCTAGTTGCTCTGACTAGGAACTTTCAGTATGTTGAATGTAAGTAGTGAAAGTGGTCTTCTTTGTTTTGTTCCTGATCTTAGTGGGAAAACTTTCAGTTTTCACTATTTAGTATGATGTTAGCTGTGAGATTTTCATATATGGCCTTTATCATATTGAGGAAGTTCCCTTCTACTTCTAATTTATGGAGTGTTTTTTCATGAAAGGGTATGGAGTTTTTCAGTGCTTTTTCCCTCCTTCATTCTGTTATTGTGGATTATTAACATTGGCTGCTTCTTGTATGTTGAACCATTCTCACATTCCTGGGACAAATCTCACTTGGCCATAGTGTATAGCCCTCTTAATATGCTGCTGGATTTTCTTTGCTCGTATTTTGTTGAGAATTTTTGCATCTATATTCACAAGGTTATTGGTCTGTAGTTTGCTTTTCTTGTGATTGTCTTTCTCTGGCTTTGGTATGTAATTCCATACATTTTTATCTACATAAAAAACCACCATATTATTCACATTGTTTTGACTTTTTCAGGGAAGATACATAATTATATTGTCATATAACTAGTAACCTAACTAATAATGGGAGGAACCATGATTTGAAATAGGTCCATCTGTTATGGAAGCACCTATTTTAACCACTGTGACATCTGCCTCCAGGATGGAATGCTTGGGACCAATAGAGAGAAGGTGCAGGGAAGGAGAACCACATTCAACATAAGAAAAACCTGTGCAATGGGACTGCCTGCCTTGTGAAGAGGTGACTGGAGGTGATCACATTCTGGCAAAATGAACTTCAGCTATAGATGCTGTTGGGGATTGACTCATGTCCCCTCCAGAAGGCATGCTCAGGTTCCCACTCCTGGCCCTGTGAGTGTGAACACATTTGCCAGTAGGACGTTTGAAGATGCTGTGAGTTAAGGTGTGCCCACACTGAATGAGGGTGGGCTTTTAACCAACATGGGTAAAGTCATTACAAGCAAAGGAATTTGGACAGAGAAGGAGAAGCTGTGGGGAGCTGCCAGAAGTTGGAAGTCAATGGAGCCAGGAAGAGAAAGGAGAAGATGCCACTATGTGCATGGCCATGTGATGGAAAAGCCAAAGGAACCCCAGATTTCCAGATGGCCAGAAGATCCTCATCTTAGGAGGAAGCAAGCCTTCTAGCATCTGAAACCATTGAGTCAATAAATTCCTGTTGTTAAGCCACTCCATTGTGTGGTATTTGTTTCTGCAGCCTGGATACTCAGATGTTACAGAAATATTTTGTTCAAGATTGTGAACCTGCACATTACCTCAAATGTAGAGTAGGGGAGGCTTGCCCAGGACAAACTCAGGGACAGGCTGAACAGTTGGCAGCAGAGGGTGCTTTGGGTGGAAGGTGTGAGGTGGGGTTTTTGTATATTAACTCTGCCCTTGACTTGCCATGAAACTTGGAGCCAACTGTGTCTTAGTACCTCAGCTTCCTTATCTGCAAAATGGGAGGAGTTGGACTTAATGAATATGAATGCACCTTCTAACTCACTGATTTCATGATTAAGTTTTTTTTTAAACCTATTGTTCTGTTAGTTAGGAAGAGAAATCTTAGATAGATGTCCAGGGATGGGATATTTTCAGCTCTGGACTAGGCAGCACTGGGAACTTTTCCTATTAAAAACTAAGAAGGAAATACATGGTCATTCTGCATAATCTTTTCATGACTTTGGAGTGGTCAACAGCAGAAAAGTGAGCAGAGGAGGAGATGAGCTGAGACCAAAGTGAACATCATTTGTAACAGAAGTAGTGATATGCCATCTCCCTGATTCCCAGTGCTGGAGCCTCTTACTGCAGATTAATCCCCCAGTTTTATTTCTGGGGTGCCATAGCTAAGACCTTCATCCCATGGCAGTTGCTTAAGTTGTCAATGGGATGAACTAGGGTTTTAAATGATTCCATAAGAGAAAATAGGTTTTTTTTGGTGGGGGAGGGAAGTAAGATTGCTCAAAGCAAGAAGACATTTGCTACATTTTTATTTGTGTGTATGTGGGCTACAGAGACTCTTTCTGGCTATTTGCCTCCTTACTTCTTTCATTCAATCCATGAATATTTACTGGCATTTTTGTAGATACAAGAAATGCAACAGTGAACAGACAAACAAACCAAAAAAAAAAAAAAAACAAACAAACCCTGTCCTCACAGAGTTCACATTCTACCAGTGAGAAAAACAAATAAACCCACAAATATATATTATGACGTCAGGTTGTGAGATTACGAAGTGCTGGGGAAAAGTAAGACAGACACATTAAGAACAGAGAAACACACTAAAAAGAGATTTCTGATTGCTGTATCTTTTAACATCTATTGAAACCCTGAATTAAAATGGAAGTTAAAATGCAATTTTACCTGTTCTGTGTGATCCCCAGAGGTACAAGGTATGATTTCTAGTGATAGTTCCTTTAAAATATAAATGTTGTTAAAATGATCTTTTATGTGACTACCTGCATTGCAGAGATGCAGATGTGTTTTGAATTGAATTAAAGGTGAAGAGAGATGAGTTATGGCATCCCAGATCTCCAATGCACTGATCCCTTGGTGGGAACTGCACTTGAGAAGAAACTCAATGTATCCTCTATGAGATGTAGAATTCCTCTTCCAGTGACTCTCACAAATAATATTAATAGACACAGGCCGTATTGGTGGTAGGATTTGGGCCCAGGGCCATGGGTTCAAGTAGCTTCAGAGTATGCTCTGGTTCCAGCTGGGATGGCAAATGGAACTGTGCCTAAGAAAAAGCTGCAGTAGAGTTTGCAGCCCCCAGGTTACCTTCTTCATCCTGGTGCATGGCTTGACCTTCAGACAATTTATGTCATGTCATTAGATGAAAAAGAGGACACCACTTCAAGCTGTTCTTTGACCTTGGAAGGAATCACTGGACCTCCGACTGTCTGATGGAAACTCCCTGGGTCTCATTTCACTCTTGTTCTGCTTGCCCTCCAGCACCAGAAGATGCTGATAATGAACACAGTGGTAGCTGGCACATAGAAGGCACTCAAGAACAATTCGAATGAATGCTCAATAATTTTATAGGAGAGTCAAGAGTTATTCTTTGCTTTTCAAAGGAAGGATAAATATTTGAATAAAAATTACAGCCTTTAAATGACCATTTCCTTAGACCAAGGATTTCAAAGAGGTTACCTGTGATTCATTTTGACAAATTTGTTCATCAATTTATTCATTGATCGGCTACATGCTTAGCCTTTATCTAGCTTTTATAGGATATAATAACGGATAACACAAGTTCTTGCCTTCCCAGAGTTTACATTCTAGTGGTGGTGGACAGATATCAAGTAAAATACAATATAATGTCAGTTTTTTAAAAATGTTATGAGGGAAAATAAAGCAGAGGAAGGGATGGAGTAAGATGGGGGTGACATTTTTGGATGGGGTGGTCTGGGAGGCAACTCTGAGGAGGTGACATTTGGGCAGAGAAGAGTGTGAATTGAGGGAGATAGTCACGTGAAGATTTGTGGCAGCCCTAATCAGAAGGAACAGGAGCGATAGTGTCTTCCTAGACAGCTGGCAAGACGGTCACTCACTGTGGCTGGAGCAGAGTGAGAGCAACTGTATAGCCTACACAATTTGGCAGGGACTTTAGATTTTATTCTTTGGGAGCTGAGGAACCAAGAGCTTTTGAGCAGGGAAGGGACATGATCTGACTAATTTTTGAAGGCTTGGTCTAGCTTTTATGTGGATAGTCGATTGTAGGAAGTGGGAAGGGCTGTCAGAAAGCTTGTGAAGCCAGGTAAGGGATGATGCTGGATTAGGATGGCAGGAGAGAAGGGGTGAAAGTGGATCCTGGATGTATTTAGAGCCTACAGAATGTGGTGATGATTTGGATGTGAGGTGAGAGAGGGTAGGGTTTTGATCTAAGTAACTGGTTACATGGAATAAGAGGGAACAGACTAGGTGTGAAGGGGGAGAGCAGGGTGTTGGATTAGACACTTGGTTTAGAGGATATTCAAAGCCAGGAGACTGGCTGAGCAACTCCAGGAGGAACTGAATTCCTAATGAGGAAGAGAAGGCAGCCATGTGCAGATGGGTTGGGCATGTTTCCTTTTATTTTTTGTTCTTAATAAGAAGGAAATTACTGGCCTGAAATTCCTTCTTGGTTGAGACTAACTTGTCACATGGCAAAAGCTCTTTTCCCATGAAAGGGAGTCCAGTGGCTATATTATCTCTGCAGACCAGATGGGGGCATTCAAAGAGAAGCGTCTGACTTGTGCTTATCAGCAGCTTTTAGTACATGAAATCCTTCATGCCTGTCTTTTTGTCCCTTCTTTTCTCTTTTTGCCTTTCAAACTGTGTTGGCAAAATATACAATAAGGCCCCAATCAAAGCACACCATATTTTTTTAATCTCCCAATAAGAATGCTTGACCCATAGATCTGCTTTTGGAGGACAATAAAGAAAAGAATGTCAGTTTGCTCCCAGGCCTACACTTTGAAAAATACCCCGTGCATTATCTGAGCTGCACAAGAGGCGAGGCAGTGCATTCATCCTACAGAAAGCTAGGTGTTCTGGGACAAGCAGTTTGGGTTGTTTTTCTGATAGCATAGAGCAAGCATCTGAGGACCTCCTCACAAGGAGTTTGGTTATAGAAACTGTGTTCAGGTGTTCATTGGATGCTTCTTACCGTTCAAAGTAAAGGGACAAGAGCATTCGATATACGGTGTTTCCACCACATGCCAAATGCTCATTTAATTCCCAGAGAGGAAGGGGAAGATTCTGGTTCTCCACAGGGTTCGTCAAAAACAGGTCCTCGTTCCCTTGGGGAAATGGCTCCCGGATCTCTTTGAGTACTTTTCTGGCAAGATCAGTTCCAATCCTGAAAACCTCAAGTGCCAGGAAGAACCCCAAAGCACTCAAGTGGTCAACAGTGGTGCCAAGCTTCAACACACCCCTGGTGGAGAGCCCCAGGAGGGGCAGAGACCCAAAGAGTTCTCTTGGGGATCTCTTCAGTATTATCTCCATCATGCTTCAGTTCCCCTACCCCATTGTTTTCACAGCCGCCAGAGTGTCATTTAGTTCTGACTGATAAGGTGAATGGCAAGTGAAACAAAGGTTCTTGAAGTTCCAGAAGGGCACTAATTTCAGGAAAACTGGGGTTTATTGGACAAGTGGGCTGGTCGCTCTGCTCGTCTTTTTTCCAGCTTTCTTCTAAAGATTTCTCAATGTTTTCTCCATTCAATGGCGATTGCCTCCCAAAATTCCTGCCTAAGCCTGGGTCACCAAAATGTAATTTTAATTACTTTAAAGCAGTGCTTTGCAGTAACAACCAGCTGCCACTTGCAATATGGCCAGTCAGAATTAAGATGTTCTGTAAGTGTCAACTACACACAGATTTTGAAGATTTCATGCAATAAAAAGAGAGTAAAATATCTCACACCAATATTTCTTAAATAGATTACACAGGGAAATAATACTCTTTGGGATATATTGGGATAAGTAAGAATATTTTACAATTAATTTGCCTGTTTCTTTTTACTTTTTTTTTAATGGGGCTACTAGAAAATTTTAAATTGCAGGTGTGGTTTGCATTACATTTCTTATTGCACAGTGCTACTTTAAAGAGCAAAAGTGTTACATAACTACCCATTCCCACCAGCACACACATACTCCAAACCTAACTTTCTGTTAAAAAAGGTGAAGCATCTTTTTCTCCTTCACGTTGATAAAACAAGAACAACAATGATGATGACAAAGTTCTATTGCTTGTCTGCATTTGTTCTTTGTACCCAAGGTTCCAAGCCAAGAAATGTGAACTGTCACGCTTGACTCCCCATTTTAAAGACCATCCTGGTTTCCTAAAATTGTCCGTATGGATTAATCCTTTGAGTCTTCCATCCTTCTCCAATATAAGGAAATAGGAATGTTCTTCTCTGGTTCTCTGGAGAAGCAGAAAGGGGCCAAATCCTTTTCCAGGAGTGGACTGAGGTTAATGTTCAAAGGAGCAGGAAGGGAAGTGATATTTTGGTTTCCTTCCATGTACCAGGTACTGACTGGCCCTTTACCTCCATGTTTCATTGAATTCCCCCATCACCCCTCCAGCAGGCATTATCATACGCGCTATATAGATAAGGAAACCTGAGGTCGAATACTTGATAAAGGGCCCTATGAAGTGCATGGGCTGGCATTGAAACACGCAGCTGTGCTTGGAGTTCTTGCCATGTGTTGCCTTTTCTAATTTCACAGGGTATCTTTTCCTTTTGTTGTATTGCCAGCTGTCACTCATTGCTGCTGTGCCATTGTTAACATCGTTAGCTTCTTGTTTTTCACGTATAATTTGCTGCTTTTCATTTGCTCTAACACAGGAGATGAGGGAATACAGCTTGAGCAACTGCTCTTCAAAGTTTCAGGCAGAATTTGGGTGTAGTCTGGGTCTCTTGCTCTGTGCCCCTCTATCTTGTGACCCAGCATGCTTCCCCTTTATCTCTGGGCAACAAGCATCCTTTACCCACTGTGGCCATGGCTCTGGGTTCTGATAGAGCCACTCCCCCATTCGCCAGGGTCAATCACTGGTTTCTGTTCTTGTCTGCCTGCATTGTTGATCCCTGGCTGCCAGTATCCACTCTAGACTAAATATTTGATTAAATCTAGACACACGACCCTCTTCTCTGGCTCAAACCATTTGCGTCTCAGTTTGCAGGTTCCCCAGGGGTCACTTGTAACCACAGCTTTGAAAAAGTGAGAATTTTGCTGCCAGCTCCAGGTCCACATGGATCTTACTTAGTGGAATAGACCCTTAGCCTTCCAGGGTGGCTGGGACACTCAAGAATGATACCTATGCAAGAATATTGGCTTAGGGACATTTATCTTGGTCACTGAAGGGTCAGTATCTTTTTTTTTTTTCTCTGCCCTATAACTTTTTTTTTTTTTAAACTTTTTTATTAATTAAAAAACTTAACAAAAGAAGGGTCAGTATCTTTTGTTTCTTAACTGTAGCTGGGTTCTGTAGACTAAATGTTGTCTGAATTTTGAGGCATTGCTATGTATAATTGTGGCTAGTTTCAGAACGTAAATACATTCATATTTGGTTGAACAATATAATTATATTTTAAATTTTAAGGCATGTGTTTTAGTTTGCTAGCTGCCAGAATGCAACACACCAGAGACAGATGGGCTTTCAATAAAAGGGGATTTATTTAGTTAACATATAGTTCTTCAGAGGAAATGTAGTTAACTTTTGACAGGTTCTTTCTTACATGGGAAGGCACAAGGCGATCTCTGCTGGCCTTTTCTCCAGGCCTCTGGGTTCCAACATCTTTTCCCGGGGTGATTCCTTTCTGCATCTCCAAAGGCCTGGACTGAGCTGCAAGTGCCGAGATGAGGTATGCTGAGCTGCTTGGGCTGTGCTACATTGAACTTTCTCATTTAAGCACCAGCCAATTAAATCAAACATCATTTGTTACAGCAGGCACACCTCTTAGCCGACTGCAGATGTAATGAGCAACAGATGAGGTTCACGTACCATTGTCTCATGTCCACAGGTACAGAACTAAACACATTCACCTGGCCAGGTTGACACCTGAACCTAACTACCACATATCTACCCCTTGTCAACTTGACAACTATATGCATCACCTTAAAGGATATTAAAGTGGTAAAAATTCTTTTCTGGCTGTGGACCTATGAATCTCAAAAACAGGTTATCTGGTGCCAATATGCAAAGGAGGGACAGTCACAGGATCCATAGGGCGAAATTGGAAGGAAAACCTGCAGGGCAAACACCATTGTGTTTCAAAGTCTGAAAGTCATTTTTCCCTCACCTTTAAAAAGTGGCAGTCCCACCCTCTCCAAGGGCCTATGCAGTGGGCCGTCTCTTTCCAAATCAACCTCGGGGGACATTGAGGAGACCACCTTTTACTCGGCTCCACTCTCTCCAGGCATCGGGGCCACCCCTGGGCTCTCTACCATTTCTGGGGCACACACACAGCCCCTCCATGTGGTGGCAGGCAGACTCTCCCCAGTCCCCAAGGAGCGTGCTCTACCTTCTCAAAGGCCTGAGGTAGATGCATCCTCTGTCCTCAGGGCAAATTCACCCTCTCCATGTATATGGGTGGGTCCACTCTCCTACCCAAGGTTTCTTGGCTTCAGACCCAAGCTTCCACGGTTCTCACTCTGCAAACTCCAATTTGTCCCTCTATGCCCCCTCTGTCCAGATCGTCAGTGATTCCATTTACACCACCAGTCTTTTCAAGCACTCCAGGACTTCGCCATCATTCTCTTCACAGTTCCTCCAATATCTTCCCCTTAGCCGTCCAAAAAACTGTTCCAACATATCTGGTATTTGCAAACTGTGGCAGCATCCCACTTTCTGGTACCAAATCTGTTCTAGTTTGCTAGCTGCTGGAATGCAACACACCAAAGACGGATTGGCTTTCAATAAAAGGGGATTTATTTAATTAATATATAGTTCTTCAGAGGAAAGGCAGCTAACTTTCGAGTGAGGTTCTTTCTTACGTGGGAAGGCACAAGGCGATCTCTGAGGCCTTCTCTCCAGGCCTCTGGGTTCCAACATCTTTTCCCGGGGTGATTCCTTTCTGCATCTCCAAAGGCCTAGGCTGAGCTGCGAGTGCTGAGATGAGGAATGCTGAGCTGCTTGGGCTGTGCTATGTTGAGTCTCTCATTTAAGCACCAGCCAATTAAGTCAAACATCATTCATTGCAGCAGGCACGCCTCCTAGCCAACTACAGATGTAATCAGCAACAGATGAGGTTCACGTACCATTGTCTCATGTCCACAGGAACAGAACTAAGCACGTTCACCTGGCCAAGTTGACACCTGAACCTAACTACCACAGCATGCATGCATCTGGCTTTGTTTGTGTGTATAAGTTTTGATGATCTTATTCTTTACTAATAATCAACTAATGGTTCCAAGGAATAAAATGTTACTCTGTGTCCTGGTTGTCGGTGTGGAGTTTGAAAAGGGATAAATTCTGTAACTTATGCTCAAACCACTGAACTGAAGTGGACAGCAAAACTACTTTAACGGTTACAGGAAAGAGTTGCTGAAACATTGACCCCAGTTCCACCACGGTAGAGGGCCCAGGTAAGGTTTTTGTTAATCTTTAAGTGAACTTAAGCCCTGTGACAATGCCTGCTTCCCCAGCCCAGATCTTGCTGTGGGTGACTCATAAAAGCAAGACATTCCAGTTCTATTTGTAGAAACTTTCCCCAGGATCCCATTGCTTATTTTATGACCCAGTCTTTTCATCTATGTTCCATTTTGGGTTGGCTTGCCTCCCACCTCTGGCCTTTCCTTGTGGCTTCTGCCCTGGTCATGCCCATGGCCTGGGTGATGGAGCTCAGCTGCCTTAGCTGAACATTTGGCATCTGTCATGCATGGCCTGCCCAGAGAATGGGTAGGGCCCCCAGGAGGGAGGGAAAGAGGGGCACTTCAGCAGAAAGGGAGGCTGGGGGCATTTGAATTGCTGCTTTGTTTTTTACCTCCATTTTGCCTCACGTGTAGGTAAAACAGATACCATACAGCCTAATTCCTTTGTCAGGTAGAATGAGAACCAGTGAATTTTATTTCTATTTTTGGAAGTTGCTCTGCCTTTGTAGCCCTTTTGTTTGAATCCCTCAATCATCTAGAATAGTTTGGCAATGCTGCATTTCAGAGCAAAGTGCAGAATGGATATTTCATATATAATAGGATTCTAGTCTGAAGGAAATAGGTAACTGGTTTTCAGCTCTAAGGAGGAGAAGCGGCTGCAGACAAATATTAACATTGGCTTGATGTGAATATGAGGAGTTGTTTCCATCCCAGACTTTTCTCCTTGAGTCACTGTCAGTAATAGAAAAGCAAATGCTGAGCCGAGCAGCTTGATAAAGATGAGGCTCTCATGTCTTGTTGCAAAGGGGCAAAAATCATATGCAGAACCATTTAATTTTTTTTTGCTTTCCTTTTGCCAGGAAGAGAAAGAAATAGGGGGCAAGTCAAATTCTCTTCAAAATCCGATTTGGCTTTTTCCAAAGGGATCATCTATCTCCCCTGTATCTGGTTTTGCCAGTTAAACACTAATGATGCAAGCTCTAAAACACGATCTGTGAATGCAATTTATACCTGAATTCAAGCCTTTCTTCTTAAGAGTATTTGCTATAATGGATATACTGGAATAATATTAGAGATTAAATAAAAGAGGCATTTCGGAGAAAACAAATACACCACGGGAAACTCAACTGGGGAAACAATTTTTACTTGTCTCCTCACATCCAGATTCAACAGACATTTTCTATGGCGTTTCACCTTCCAAAAGTAAAAAGATCATGGAAAAGTAACTGATCCATAATAATAGCTACTGTTTCTTGAGTGCACTGGACACCATGCTAGGCAAGTTTGTTCATGGTCATATTTAATATTCATTATGGACCCATTTCCTGGTTTTAATCATACCATTGTACAGATGGACAAATCAAAACTTAAAGTTTTGTTCTTAAGCCCTCTGACCTCATTTTTTTCTGTAAAAGACTTAGCTGAGAAATACCAGTGACAATGGCATATTTGCTTTCTTTTTTCTGATGGCTGATACCAATAATGGTGGCTTCCTTTGGTTTCAGATGAAGATTTCCCACACTGATGTAAGTCTCTAGAATGCAACTCATCACACACCACCCAGACCAGTGGACAAAGAGCAGGCCCCATTTCACAAAGGGTGTTCAGGTCAATTAAAGACGTGGACTCACCTTTGCAGTGAAATGCTCATCTCGTCCTCACAGCCTTTGCTGTTGTACACCCCTCACCATGCCCTTTGAATTCATGAGCCATTTCTGCAAGGAGTTGGCACCATCATCCCATTACCATGGGATTGCTCTCTATTTTTGCCTCTCACCAGACACATTGACTTTTGCTTCTTGCCTATTTCCTGGGGTGCTTTGCTCTTATGGGCACACAATGGTGAATCTTTATTCAAAAATATTTTTGAGCTCTTTCTATGGGTGAGTCATTATGGCAAGCCATGAGAATAAAATGCTGAATTATGATACATTCTCTGTCCTCAAAGTACGCACACTTAGATGGAGGAGACAAATTCTTAAGTAGATATTTATAAAACATTGTGGTGATTGTAGGGCTAGCGAGAGATATTCAGAGGTTAAAATGGGAGTTAAACCTGGTTGGTAGCATCAGGGAAGATTTTGGGAGTGGATGCTTGAACTGAATTTAGAAGGTTAGGTAGTATTGGCCAGGTGAAGGGATTGCCAGAAATAACATGGCATATCCGGGGAACCGCAAGCTGCTTGGCATGGCTAGAGCATAAATCGAAAGGTAAGGGATGTCTAGAGAATACTGCTATAAAATGTTTGGATTCTTGTGGTGGGGGCCTTTGAAGGGTTTTAAACTAAGACTTAAATGTGCATATGTGCATTTAGATGGGAAACGCAGGGAATAAAAATAGGTAATTAATTCACATTTCCTTACTTATACCATAGACAAAAGTTTTGGGAGAATTAGAGGAGAAGTGGCATGTAGGCTGCCTGATCAAACGCCTGATCTTGTCCCAAGGGCTCCTTGTGTAGTGTACTCCACGGGCTGTATCAGGTCGAATTATCTCAACCAATCTTCATTTGGGATTCGCTTTGAGGATTGTTGGTTTCTTGACTCTTGATCGCATTTCTTTTTGCGATACAATTAAAATAAACTTTCCAGGGTCATATAGAGCAGGGATCATAGTCCAGCTCTGACACTCACTAACTGCTTTGATATTCAGCATGTCATGCAACCCCTCTGAGCCTCAGTTTACTCATCAATAATGCAGGATAATGGTGCCCACCTCCCAGAGCTGTGGAAGGAATGCTCCTGGCAGAGTGCTTGGCACACAGTAGGTGCTCATTGAGTTTTAAATCTTTACCTCCTCAAGCATCAAATACTGCCTTGACATCTGAACTAAAGCAGTCTGATTTTCTTCTAATATTTCAAGAGGGATGAGGGAAGGAAGTCAGTGCCTAGAACATGTGTTTCAACTGGTGGTAGCACCTACCACAGGCTAGGCAGTGTGTCAGGAGCTTTAGGCACTCTAAATGAGTTTTAATTCTAGTATTTACTCTGCAGGACAGGTGCATAATTTTACAAATGAAGAAACTGAGCTCATGAGAGGTTTGGGCAGCTTGTCTAAGATCATGTAGAGAAGAAGGTTCCAATCTGAGATCTTATTAAAACTTGTCATTTTCATTATGCCAAACCTCCTACTAAGTACTAGGTATTTTGCTGAGCACTGGGGAATAAAAGAGCTGAATACGACCATGAGGAGCTCATGAAATAATTGGGGGAAAGAGACAGATATTTATAGTGCTCTCAGAGAACAGTGCAGAATGCATAAAGGTGAGCTCAGAATGCTATGGGCACACAATGAAGAGGTCCCACTGAGGTCTGAGGGGGACCATCTGTGGGTCTTTTGTTCCCTTGGGATCCACGGTGTGTGGTCTGGGGATTTGACTATAACCATTAGAGGGGTTCCAGGATCAGCTCCATGGAAATAGGGCAGAAGCATCGGTCACATCCACAAAGACTTCCTCTCTGTGTCTTTCTGGTCTGTGGGTAAAGTCATCGGAATTCACTTTGGAAGATTTGTGCCTCATTGAAAAAGACATGTCTCTGCATGGTTTCCATCCATTTGCTTTCTTTTTAATGGAGAGAGGATACTGTTTCCTTACCACCTGTCAGTGTTTAACTTGCTATGGTGGCTTATTACTGTTACCATCTGCTGTCAAGAAGAAGTGTGCATATTTTGGTTAGAGGCTTATAAAATTCATTAGAGGAGAGGAGCCGAGCTGAGAACCAAAGTGGGAGTATTTACTTTCAGCCCAACAATGGACCCTGACTCTCCCACCTCCTTTTCTGATGTCCGGCAGGGTCATGCCAGCCTACTCCCATTCATCCATCCATATACCTCATTACCTTCTTCATACCATCTCTAAAGGATATGGATTCTGTACTATTTCATTACTCAAAGTCATTGCAGAGCAGATTTAATCACTATTGAGCAGCTTGGCAACATGTCCTCTTTTATCTCATGGATTGACTAGGTGGTAAGTAGGGGCAATTTGATGTCTCGGGAAATATAGACCCTCTGCATTTTCTGACTTCAATTTATTTCAGTTTAATTTAGTTCAGTTCTATAAAACTTCCCAGGCACTACTACAAGCTACAGAGATGGTTAGGACATGGTTCCTACTTCAAAGAGCTCACAAGTGTTGTACATGTAGGTACATAAAGTTTGTTTGTGTGTGTGCATGTGTGTGTTGTAATGAACAACTACCAAGTGAGACGGGATGGTTCTAAGGTGGGAGGAAGTACAAGGCACTGTCGTAGCTCAGGGTAGGGACATATCTGTCTCTATATGGGTTTGGGGTCAGAGGGTATAGATGGGTATATACACGACATGTGATCAGATTTGCATTTAGAAAAAAATCACTCTGGCTGCAGTGTTAAGAACCAATGAGAGAAGTTCCAGAGTAGAAGGTTACTGTAGTAGTCTGGTAAGAAATGGATTTGGATGTTGTTGCTAGAGATGGAGAAAAGTAGATGATTCAAGAAATATTAAGAAATTAAACTTGGCAATACCTTTAATATGAGGAATGAAGGAGTGGTGGGTGACAGGAAAACAACAAGGTTTCTGGTTTGAACAATAGGGTGGTTAGCCATGAAATATGGTCCTTGGAAGAGACCAGAATGGGGAGTTCGTAGGGAAGAGCAAGAGTTTGGTTTTAGAACTTTGACTATGACATATTTTGGAATATACAAGATAAGGTTAAGCAGCTTTACATAAATGCCTGGAATTCAGAAGAGAGATCTGCATTGGTTTTAAGATGTGTGAGTCATTTTTGTTTTGGTGGTTATTGAAGTTGTGGGCATGGAAGACAGCATTTGTTGAGAAGAGAAGACATGCTGGGGAGTAAGTTTTAAAGAACTCCACTATTGATGGGCTATCTCAGGTGGAGGATAAACCTGCATTGGAGATGGAGAAGGTGTGGCCAGAGTGGTAGACAGAGGACAAAGAAAGTGTTAGGTCATGAAAGCCCAAGGAAAAGCGTTTCAGAGAAAAGGAAGGGCCAACAATGTCAGATGTTATTGTAAAGTCAATTGAGATGAGACCTGGAAATACCTATTGAACGTGGATCCATGGACCTATTTGGTGATATCAGCAAGAACTATTTCAGCGAAATGAGGGGCACCAAATCCCAGTCAGAGTGGGTTGTGGAGCATGGGAGGTGAAGAAGATGACAATGTTGAGTGGAGTTTGATTGCAAAGGAGAGGAGTGAGATGGAGTTTTAGGTGAAACTGGGCACTGATGCTGAAGATGGGAGGATGCTTAAAATCAGAGAAGGATTAAGCAGAGGGAGATTGTGAATATCAGAAAAAAATGATAAGTGGCAGTGAAATATTCATAAGGTGGTGGGTGGCAGTTCGTTCCAGAGTCAGATGGAAAGCTCTCTTCCTGTTGTTGGAGGAAAGGAGGATGGGTGCATGCCTTTCAGTAAGGTTGTGTGGCTGGTTGTGGGAGATTTCTGTTTGATAGCTTCTGTTTAATTCTTTGAAGAAGGAAGGGGGATCATCTAATGAGAGAGAGGGATGTGGGTGGGTAGCAGCAGCAGAAGCTTGAGAAGAGTAAAATTTGGACAAAATTACTATGGAGAATAACAAGCGACAATTACAGTTCCACTGCGCTGAATTGTGTGCTCCCTTGAGATTGAGGGTCAAGACTGTGTAGTGGTACTGAGCTCCCCTAATTGACTTTCCCTTCATGGGCAGAAGCATGGAGATTGCACTTGGTTGGGTTTTGGCTGGATGAGTGCAAGCAACAAAGCAGATCATCAGGGAAATTAATAACAAAAATGTTATTAAAATCATGGGCTGATGGGGTCTAAACTGGATCAGTGAATGAAAAGAGGAGGGAATTGATAAACTGTGAGAAAATAGAGTTCAAGAACTGTCAGAGGAAGAGACAATGAATAAGCAAGGTAGAATGGAGATTGTAGTTGTATGCTGGCTTGAAAAGAAGTGTGTACCCTAGAAAAGCCATGTTTTAATCCTAATCCTATTTTTTAAAGGCAGCTATTTCTTCTAATCCCTATTCAGTATTGTATGTTTAAAACTGTAATTAGATCATATCCCTGGAGATGTGATTTAATCAAGAGTGGTTGTTAAACTAGATTAGATTGAGGCATGTCTCCACCCATTTGGATGGGTCTTGATTAGTTTCTGGAGTCCTATAAAAGAGGAAATATTTTGGAGGGAGATTCAGAAGGAGCAGAGCAGAATGACAAAGCCACAAGAAGCAGAGTCCACCAGCCAGTGACCTTTGGACATGAAGAAGGAGAGTGCCTCCCAGGTAGTTTCATGAAACAGGAAGCCAGGAGAGGAAGCTAGTAGATGACACCATGTTTGCCACATGTCCTTCCAGATGAGAGAGAAACCCTGACCATGTGCACTGTGTGCCTTTTCAGATGAGAGAGAAACTCTGACTGTATTCGCCATGTGCCTTCTCACTAGAGAGAAACCCTGAACTTCATCAGCCTTCTTGAACCAAGGTATCTTTCCCTGGAAGCCTTTGATTGGCCATTTCTATAGACTTATTTTAATTGGAACATTTTATTGGCCTAAGAACTGTAAACTAGCAACTTATTAAATTCCCCTTTTAAAAAGCCATTCCGTTTCTGATATATTGCGTTCTGGCCCCTAGAAAACTAGAACAGATTTTGGCACCAGGAGAGGGGCGCTGCTGCTGTAGTTTGCAAATACCAAACATGTTGGAACGGCTTTCTAAATGGATAAAGGGAAGATTTTGGAGGAGTTGTGAAGAACTTGATAGAGAAGGCCCAGAATGTTTTGAAGAGAATCTTACTAGAAATCTGGACTCTAAAGATACCTCTAACCAGGCTCTAGACAGAAATGAGTCGTGTGTCATTACAGACTGGAAGGAAGGTGATCCTTGTTTTAAAATGGCAGAAAATCTGTCAAAGTTGACTAGTGGCTTTCGCTGGAAGGCAGATTTTAAAAGCCATGAACTTGGATATTTAGCAGAAGTGATCTCCGAATTTAATGTCGAAAGTGCAGCCTGGTTTATCCTCACAGCTTATAGTGAAATGTGACAGGAAAGAAATAAACTGAGAACTGAACTCTTGGGTACAAAGAAACCAGAAGTTGATGTTCTGGAGAATTCTGAGCTTCCTGGAAGGGAGACCCCAGAGAACAGTGCCCCACATGAGGACTTGACCAAATGTGGAACCAGTCAGTCATTTCAGAGAAAGCCAGGATTGGACATGGAGTTATCCAGGAAGGATTTGTGGAAACTCCTTATGTCTGATGGGTATGATCCAAAGCTACTGTATAGAAAGGCAATGAGAGTACTGTGGGACCTGTATAAATAGAGCCACTACCAGTCTGGACTGGGGGGTTCAGAGAAAGAACGCACTGAAGGAAAAATAACTTCAGAGATAAAGCCACGGAGGCTGAGGTCTGAAGTCAAGAAGCCTCGGGCCAGGAGAGCGGACCCACGCAGGCCTATGGAGAGGGTGAGTATGCCCCAAAGGCAGAGGATGGGCCTTCCACCTCATTGCAATGGAAGAGTCATGCTGCCTCAGGCCTTGGAGAGGGTGAAGCACATTCCTGGGGTTTGGGGAGAGTCTGGCTGCCACCACATGGAGGGGTTGAGCGTTTGCCCCGGAGATGGCAGAGAACTTGGGTGCAGCTCCGATCCTTGGAGAGGGTGGAGCCAAGAAAAAGGTGGTCTCCCCAATGTGCCTCAAAGTTGTATTTGGAGAGAGGCAAGCCACTGCATAGGCTCTTGGAAAGGGTGGGACTGCTGCTTTCTAAAGCTCTGAAGATAAATGATTCTCAGACTTTGAGATCTAATGAACTTTGCCCTGCGGGTTTTCGAAATTGTATGGGTCCAGTGACCCCTGTGTTCCTGCCTCACTATGGAAATAGTTATATGTATCCTATGACTGTTCCTCCTTTGTATGTTGGCAGCAAATAACTCGTTCTGAGTTTTTATAGGTCAGGAGCCAGAAGGGAACTTTGCCTTAGAATAGACCATGCCTGTAACTAACTTTGATAGGAGTTTGTACTGTTTCTAACTTTGTATTTTATTTGTATTGCTACTGAAATGGTTTAAGTATTTCTCATATTGTTATGAAATTAATGTATTTTGTATATGGAAAAAACATGTCTATTTTAGGGTCCAGAGGGTGGAATGTGCTGGTCTGAAAAAATGTATGCACCCTAGAAAAGCCACGTTTTAATCCTAATCCCATTTTGTAAAATCAGCCATTTCTTCTAATCCCTATTAGTACTGTATGTTTGAAACTGTAATTAGATAATCTTCCTGGAGATGTGATTTAATCAAGAGCGGTTGTTAAGCTGGATTAGATGACGACATGTCTCCACCCATTTGCGTGGGTCTTGATTAGTTTCTGGAGTCCTATAAAAGAGGAAATATTTTGGAGGGAGATTCAGAGGGAGCAGAGCAGAATGACATAGTCACAAGAAGCAGAGTCCACCAGCCAGCGACTTTTAGAGATTAAGAAGGAGAGCGCCTCCAGGGAGCTTCATGAAGCAGGAAGCCAGGAGAGGAAGCTAGTAGATGACACCATGTTTGTCACATGCCCTTCCAGATGAGAGAGAAACCCTGACCATGTTCACTGTGTGCCTTTCCAGATGAGAGAGAAACTCTGAACGTGTTCGCCGTGTGCCTTCTCACTTGAGAGAGAGACCCTGAACTTCATTAGTCTTCTTGAACCAAAGTATCTTTCCCTGGATGCCTTTGATTGGCCATTTCTATAGACTTGTTTTAATTGGAACATTTTCTTGGCCTTAGAACTTTTAATAGCAACTTATTAAATTCCCCTTTTTAAAAGCCATTCTGTTTCTGGTATATTGCATTCTGGCAGCTAGCAAACTAGAACAAGTTGGAAGTACTCATATTAGCCACAGGGCATGCAAGTTCCAAGTGGGAAGTAGAGGGGAAAAGGAGACCACTGGATGTGAGTAGGTCAAGAAATTGAGTAAGAGGTCATCTATGTGATCTCCCATGTGGTTGCTAATTATACTCAGGATGATGGCAAAGCCTAGGGGAGAAAAATACATTAATGAATGAAGGGCAATGACTGGGAGATGGATAGATAAGAGCAATCAGAAGGGTGAGGAGAATAGATGCTATGGTATTTACCCAGAAAAACTTCTAGCAAATTGTTCTTAACCTCCCTTCAGAGGGCATCAGTAAATCTTTATGACTATTCTTAAAGCATTTATTTTCACATTTGCATTTGTGTAACATTAATTGAATGTTGAACATTCAACATTACTGAGCATTCCCTATTTGCCAGGCACATTGCTAGATATGGATGACTGGTGAATGAGACACACTTCCCAGAAATCTTACCATTTAGTAGAAGACACAGATGCAAAGACACATAACCACAATGTAATGTATTACACTATTTCTGAAACAGAAGAATGATTTTCATGCTAGCATAGAGGCTTGAGTAAACTTTTGTCTGGAAAAGACACCTTGATTAAGGTGTCTCAGAAGAGGTAGTATTCAGGTTGGGGGATAAAGAATGAGGTTTTTCTCTAGATGGAGAAGGGTGGTAGAGAGAAGTACCTCAGGCAGAGACACCAGCAAGAGGAAAGACCCACAAGCTGAAAGAGTATATTGAATATGATGTCTCTCATTCACATCTTGTATATTTTGCCTTCTGGGACAAAAACCTGGTGATGTTTCACTGCACTGACAAGGAATTTAATGAGGTAAAGTCAAAGAAAGGAGTCCAAATGGTGTGGGGGACAGAGAAATGGGAAAGAAGTGTCAGGGCTGCCTTGAAGGGTGAAAGATCAAAGAGGGTATGTGTAGTTCCTTAACTCATAGAGGATGAGGGTAATGTGATTAGAGGAGGACACCATTCGCAATTCTTCTCCCAGGGGTCCCAGCTACATATGTGAGCAGACAGTTTTAGATTCAGCAGAATCCTTTTTCATCCAGTGGAAATCAAACATATAAGACCATTACCCTGGAAGATAGTGACAACTTAACTCATAATTATGAAGGGATATTCAAATGTTTGATGACAACTTTCGTCTTTGAGAGTTTTTTGAGAAATCTTTATTTATGTACAGCAATGGCCATAGATTAAATCTTTAGTTTAATCAAACATGCTTAAATCTGACATCAAGTAGAATGTCTGGCCTGGGTCCCATTCCCATATTGCTCTTCTCCCCATTAATGTAATTTTTTTGTGACAAATTCCTCTTGTCAACTTCACCTACTCCAGCTCTTGCGATTGGTTTTGACCTTATTCAGAAGGAAGGTTTTGACCTTATTCTAGTCTTGATCTGGCTGAGTTATGGCTCTGGACTATAAGGTTATTGAGGGCATGGATCTTGTGTTATTTATCTCTTTATTTTCAATGCTGAGCACTGTGCAAATATTGGGCTAGGAGGGCAATTGTGTAGCTCAAGTGCTACCACCCTCATTCTGTATGCATAGCAGGTATCCCCAGGTGATTATTTCACATTTCCCTGGGAAGCTTGAATGGCCTTAGAATTCTCAGCAGAGTACTCTGGATAGTCACTATCAATTATAAAGTTGATACTTGAAATGAAATCAATCACCATCCCTATGACTGTAATAGGCACTAGTATCTACTCACGTTCTGAAATCTGGATATCATTCCTTCTCCTGAGCATCTAAGTCCTTCTTCATAATTTTCCCAGCATCCAGTTTCTACAGTCCTGGGATTTGACTTAGGTCTTAATCTTACCTCCCAGAACAGGTGAAAATCCATCCTTTCCATGTTTTGGAAGCCCAGTGTCCTGTTGCCATGCTGCCCTGGTAGTGACTTCTGGCTTTTCAAGGTCTTCTATCTCTAGCAATTTCTCCCAAATAAGTAGAGGATTAAAGGCATTCTGTTAAAAGTTCCAGAAGAAATGCTCCATGTGTCAGAGACTGGTGGATTAGATTGTGGACCCCAGTTTGGACATGGTCTTTGTCTTGATCCTCATTTTGGTGGGTGTGGACCAATTACAAATTAGATCTCTATGAGATGTTACTTCAGTTAAGGCACCACTGAATCAGGTTACTAGAGTCTTTTATACGCAGAGTGAAAGTCAGATGAAGAGAGAAACCATGGGGAGCAGCCTGAAGTTTGATGACAAAAAGAACCCAGAAGAGAAAGGAGAAGATGCCACCATGTACATTGCCACATGACAGAAAAGTGAAAGAACCCCAAAGATGGCTGACCAGCCAGAAGATACCCACCTAGGGAGGAAACAAACGTTCTAGCCTCTGAAACAAATTCCTCTTGTTAAGACATTGTATGGTATTTATTTTAGCAGCTGGAAAAAAATTCAGAGACTCTCTCCAGACTCTTTCTTCACTTATTCCAGAACCTGGTTGCTGTGTCCTGAAGCCTGCATATTCTATTCCAGCACTTGGTACCTAGTTTCCTCCTCTCTGCCTTGTCACTTTTCAATCCTAGCTCTTGAAGATGGCTTGGTTTTTTATTTTGCCTTTAACCTTTGCAGTCTTTCAGTCAGCTCTGACCCGATGCCATGCCTAATCCAGGGTTCTAGAATCCTTCTGATCTGGCTGTTGTCTTGGATGTATATGGGCCTTTGCCTGAGAACCAGAACTTATCCCATTGCTTTCTGTGGCTTCTGTGTCTGGCTGATCCTGTTTCTGTTTCAGGTCCTGGGTCTTTCTGGTCTACCTTTCCCAACTTTGGTCAATCTTTATAATCATATCAAGAGGAAAGTACTCAGAAGTATGATCACACTCTCCCAACCCAGTTCCTACTGTCTGAAGACCCAATGAAGTCATTTGTTCTTGCATAGCTGAGTGGGAATGTGCTCTCTGGTGTTTCCATGGGTGGATATTAATTTTATTATTGCTACTTACTAGATGTATGAACTTTAGAAAGTTAATTAGCTTCTGTTGCCTCAGTTTCCTCATCTGTAAAATAGGGATACAATAGAGCTCATTTCTAGGGTTCCATAGGTTTTGATACCCTCATCCCTTATTGAGGGTTGTAATAGAAATCACTATAGGGAAAATTATAATTATTTTTAAAAAATATCACTGATAATACTGACCTGCACACCTTGTAGGGTTCCTTTATGTGGACCCAGTGGAGAAATTTCTCCCAGATCACATTACCGGGTAATGCTGGGATTCTCCTGTGAATGTGTGTGTGTGTGTGTTTTGTATTATTCTTATAAGGAAACCTGTGATACATCTAGTTTTCCTCTGTATCACTTTTTTTCTGGTAGAAAGCTCAGACTGAGATTTGTGGTTTCCTTCTAGAGAATGAATTAGGCAATATTGTATATTTCCATGCACTTAACTCTTTCTTTGTCTACATGACTTTAACTTTTGTGAAGAATATATTTGGAATGCCAGTCCAGCTCACATGAACTTACCCTTCTCATCTTGGTGGAACCCAAGTCACCTCTTTGAATTATGTTACCCACCCCCAGCCTCAACTAGTTTTTGGATCTATGCAGCTATGTATCACAAGCAGGGCCTAATCACAGTTCTTCCTGTGAATTTTGGGCTGGACTGAGAAAAAGTGAACATATTTTTAGGTGGCTTGAGCCTTAACAAATAGACTCTGAGACTCCATGGAGCATGGAGCAGCAGGAAGCCCAGTCTTCTGAGGAAGCAGGGTGAACAGGTACACCTAGAGGAGCAGAACTGGAGGGCAGGAAGCAGATACTCCCCGGGATCCAGATAGAGGTTCCGTTTCTGATTATATCCTTCCTGGGACTCAGCTACTTTCTTGCTCTTAGGTGCCACAGATTAAATCATAAGTACTCCTGTACTTTTATAGCAAAGTCCCCCTCCTTGACAATTTATTAAAAATAAAGCTACCTTGAATTTATTTCTGTCATTTGCAAACACACTGCTGGGGAAGTTACAGACATACTCAGCAGCCATCTTTCAGCCATCATGTATCCCCCTTCTTAACCCCTCTTGCTTAATTGTTTACAGATGTTTCAATGTTTCCATTCTACAGTCCAGGGGGAGGTTCATCTTAATGGACTGGCCTGACTGTACCTTGAACCCCAAA
>PVIY010012169.1:7482-21648 GCA_004026745.1 Myrmecophaga tridactyla
CAGGGTTTTGGGGGACAGAGCTCGAAGAGCAGGGGCTTTGGAGTCGGACAGACGGGGCCTCGGGTTCTAGCAGCCTTAGCCGGACGCCAGCCCTGGGCCGAAAACTTTGCTGGGCCTCGGGCCCCACGTGCTTAATGGATGGCCGGATGAGCAGCCCCCAGCCCCAGGCCTCGGCAGGGGATCTGGGTTTGGTGCCCTTCCCGCCTCTCCTGGAATGCAGCCCCTCCGCTGTTCACCTTGGACTCGAGAGGTGAAAGAGCCCCCACCCCACGCCACTGTCCCCCCTCGCTCCCGAAATGAGCTCTTATCTCTAGTGCCACGTGTAGTGTCCATGTCGCCACCCACCCCCCACATTGCCCAAACCATGGATTCCATAAATAAGCATCTCAAATTAACCTGTACATCTGCCATGGGAGTCTTGCCTCTCTCTCTTGTAATCCTGGCTGACCGTCCTGACCTCCCACTCGACGTCCCAAGCACAGCAGGTCCAGTGGACTATTCCCTCTCTCTCTCTCTCTCTCCACCTTCCCCGGAGCCTTTGGGACCCCACACTTCTGGGCTTTCTTCTGAGCCTCCTCGCGGACCCCCCTGCCTGGCTTGTCCTCCTGGGGTGTATCCTTTGCTCTTTCTCCAGCCATACCCTCTTCCCGGCCGAGCTCATCTAGCCACGTAACCTTAAATGTTATTTCTATCTAAATAAGTCAGATTTATCTCCCAGTCTTGACCTCTCCCTGGAGCTGCAGATTTGTATATCTCACAGCCTTCATGGGTTCATAAATAAGCATCTCGCAGAATTAACCTGTACGCCAGCCATGGAAGCCTCTCCCTCTCCCAATCCCGTTTCCCATCCAGGTTTTCTTTCCCATGGCAGTAAAGGCTCACCATCCACCCTCAGTCAAAGGGTCGGGACCAGCCTTGATCATTTCTTCTCCCCATTCCCAAGACCTCTGCCTCCCTCCTACCCCCAGCCCATGCCTCCCATCCATCAGTAGGGCCAGCCCCCAGGTCAGCCCCCACCAGTCTCTCTTTTGAGCCACTGGACGGCAGCCTGGCAGGTCCCCCTGCTTCCCCTCTTAAACCACGACCCCCTGATATGGGAGCAAGCTTTAAAAAAGTTAAGTCATGTCACAGCACATCACAGCCCTGCTCATAACCTCACAGTGATTCCCACCACACTTGGGATAAAAGCCAGAGTCCCTGCAGGGTCGGTCCTGCCACGTGTCCACCTCTTCGCCGTGGCCGCACTGCTCTCCCTGACCTGTTCTACAAATGCGCCTGCCCTGGACCTCGGCGTTTGCTGCCCCGCTGTCTGGAAGGTTCTCCCCGGAGACCTCTGCCTCGCCAGGCCCCCTCCTGGAGAGCCTTGCCCTAGCCACGCTGCCCACCCTCCTCTCTCCCCCTCTACCACATACCCTCATTTTACTGTCTTCCTGGCTCTTATTACCATTCGAGATTGCGTAATTTATTTGTTACAACCTCATTTAGTTTATTGGCTCCCTGGGTCTGCTGAACTCTAGGTGCCCTGACCGTAGGGGCTGCCTTTTCGCTGCCGGGTCCCTGGGGCCTCGTGTGGTACCTGGGCTGCGGCAGATGCCCAGAAAAACAAAGCAAACAGGGGGTGCCAACTGTGTGACGGCCTTAGGGAGGAGGGGTGTGAGGCTGGCTTTGTGGGGTGTCTCCCTGCCCCTGCCCGTGGGCCTCAGTTTCCTTATGTGGAAGCGAGAAGGCTGAGGCTGCAAGGGTGGTCCTCAAAGAATCCGAAGTACCCCAGGAATTCCTGCAATGCCATCCTCAGCCAACCTGAGCCCTGGCTCTGCATGAGCATGCCAGGAACTGACCCCATTCCAGCCAAAGGCTAGGAAGGATGCCTGGTGTGACCTTCAGTTGGCCTGTCCGAGCTTAGCACCAAAGCTGCTATAAGAGTGCATGGGGCTGCACCTGGCCCCGCAGTGATCCAGCAGCCGAGGTCTGAAGGCTGGTCCCTAACAGGGTCTCCCAGAGCTCTGGAAGTCTCTGAGCAAGCCTGGGAGGGCCTGGGCTGCAGGACCAGCCACCAGTGCACTCACCCTGCGCTGGCCCGGCCCAAAGGCATCTGGGAAGAGTGACCGTCCGCAGCCTCGCTCCCGGGCACCCCCTGTCTGCAAGCGCCAGCTGGGGTCAGCCTGCTCTCGGCACGGCCGCTCCCTCCCACCCCCAGGCCGGGGACTCCCGTGGGAGCTGCCAGCAGTCGTGAGCAGGGTGGGAGGCTCCTGCATTCCAGCCGTCCCAGGGGCTGGGACAGGGGACTCGCTCTGCTGATAAGCCGGACCTCGGCCCCAGGCAGAAATGCTCTTTTTCCAGAAAGGGGTGACTGGGAGGCCCTGGGCAGAGCTCCGCTCCTGGGAGCGAAACAGAGGAAGTGCCTCCAGGGCAAGGACAGCGTGGGGTGAAGTGGGGACACAAGAGGATCCTGGAGAGTGTGGTTCATGGGAGGGGCTGCAAGGGCGGGGCAGGGCCTGCCACGGAGAGCGTGGGCAGCTGTGGGGAGCGCCGGACCCCACACCCAGGCCCTCAGGTGGGACCAGGGCAAGGGGCGGCTCGTCAAGGCCTCACAGCCAGGTGGGAGCGGTGGAGGGGCCGGGTCCCCTTTTCCCCAGCACGGTGGCACCGGCACCCATCACAGCTCTGGGGGGGAAGTGTGGCCTGAGTGACCGGGCAGGCTCTGCGGCGCCACTGGACAGTCATGATGGGGACAGCAGGGGACGCAAGGTGGCTTCGGAGCTCAGGGAAGATCTGCACTTGGGACGCCGCTGCTGAGCTGAGCAGTGAGGCTTCTCCCGAGCGTGGCTCCCGGCCCTCTCCCTCTCTGGCCCTGCCCTGGGGGCAGGGGACTAAGGACCTGTGGTGGCCCCGGCTCGAGGGCTGCACAGGCTAAGAGAGTCTCACTCTGTCTGACCCTCACACTGGAAAATCATGACTCAGCGTCATGCTCAAGAGGGGTTTGCGCGGGCTCGGCTTGGATGGGGTCTTTCACCTGTTCGGTCCAGGTGGGGCACTGCCGCAGTCACGGGCCCCTTTCCCTGCAGTTGCTTGCGAGAGGGCTGAGGGCCTAAGCCATGAAGGGGGAGACAGTCCTCCCCCAGAGATCCTACTTGGACTCTCTCACCCCGCTTCTCCCCTGCAGGAGACTTCTGAGTGGAGCTGGGGGTGGGGGACACACTTAACCTTTTCTCGGGGCCGCCACTGACCCCCGAAGTCTCTGCCCCTTGGCGCTCCCTGGGGGCACTTTGGCTGGCGAACCAGCAAAGAGTCTTCCCTGAACACCCCTCGGATGCTGAAGTACCAAGGAAATCAGACGTGAAATGCTGGCAGCGAGCGCTGGGCACAGGGCTGCTTCCAGCAAGCTCTCTTCTAGCCCTATAGAGAGGCCAGAAACCTGGCTGCGGAGTCCAGCCACCACCACTTTAAAACTGAATGAACGTCTCCTGGGCTTACCCCAGGCCTAAGGGATTAACTGCCTCCCCCTGCCCAGGGTGGGGCCCTACCAGAATTGTTCTGGCCCCAAACAGCTGCTGCTACCAGGACAACCTTCCAGCTCGGCCACTGGGCCTCCCTTACCTGTCGGGCACCCTCTGCATGCACATGGGGAGCCAGGAGTTTCCCCAGTCACCCCAAAAGGCCCTTCTCTCACTCAGTGACCACTCTTAAGACCTGTCACCCTGCTTGCATTTCTAGCCTTGGATTTCTATCCTGTTTGGCAGGATTGTGTCGACAAGTGCACGGAACTAAGGACGCTCTGTGACAATCTCCTGGCACTGCCTTTTGTACCCTCTAGAGACTGGCCCAAGGTTCCCCTACCCCCACGGCCATCCGATCTCCCTAGCACCCACACCGCAGCAGGGTCCCACCTTCAGCCACTCGGGCTCCAGGGGTAAGAGCTTGCTTTAGGGCTGGGAAACCTGGACTTGACCTTCACTCCCACAGATTCTGGCTCTGGACCTCAGGCAAGTGGCCTCGTCTTCTCAGGTCCCTTGGCAAAGTGGGAATAATGATGGCTAGACCCTCAGGATTGGCGAGAGGCTTAGAAGAGACACTGAATGGCCATGCACTTAACAAGCCAAGCCCTGAGCACGCTTTGCAATCTCTCTTCTGCCATTGACAGCTGTGCAACCTTGGATGCATTCCTCAACCCCTCTAGGCCTCAGGGGCCTCAGCTCTAAAATGGGGATTATAATAATGCCCCCTCCTAGGGTGCTCGTGAGGATTAAATGAAGTATATAGAAAAGTTCTACCCTGAGTAATTGCCTAGTGGTGGCCTTGGTTCAGAACCGGGGAAACTGAGGCAGGCCCCATGAGGAGTGGCTGCATCACAGCAGGCTTAAGATAGGTAGGCAGCAGCCCAGGGCAGACCCATCTGTTGCGCTGACCTGCGGCTCACTCTGTCCTGCCCTGGACCTGCCTGCACCTCGCCTGTCCCCAGATACCCAGAGGGGTGCTCCCCTGGGAGCAGGAGGGCTCCTCTAACCCCGTTCCTCAGAGGAGAGGCGCCTCCTGTCTGAGAGTCTGCCTCCCTGGGCCCTGACAGTTCAGGTCTCTGGAGAAAAAACCCCAAACCGTCCAAGATGAACAGGCTGGAATGCGACTCTCTGGAAGCTTCTGGGATGGTAATTTCTGAATTGTAGTTGTGGTGGTTAGGAAAGGCCCTGCACATTCCTAAAGAGGGACATCGGGTCCGGGCCAAGATGCAGAGCCTCAAGCAGACATCAGGGAGGGGATGCTTAGGACCCAGAAATGTGGACTTGGAGGAGGGGGCACATGGGACAGGGAGGGGGTCTGAGAGCAGGGCCGGAGATTGTCCATGCAGAAAATACCTGCGCCGTCCCTGGGTTCCTGCCCACTGCGTGCTGGGTTTGCTCTGGGAAAGGAAGTAAGGGGGTGGGGGTGGGGGCACTGCCTGGGTGCCTGGGTGCTGGCCGAGCTCAGCTGGGTGAGCAGGGTGCAGGCGAAGTAAGGCAATCCGGGCTCAGGGTGCCACTACCCTCTGGTCCAACTGGGGTTGGGGTGGAGGGAGGGGACACTGGTCAGGATCCAGGCAGCAGAACACAGGCCTGTCCCTCCCCTCCTCCAGGGTCAGCAGTGGCTCCCCAGGGCCTGGCACATGGAGTGCCCCCACCGGACCCAGAACTCAGGCCTCCCCAGGATCTGCTGCCGACCACCTTTCCTGGACACTCTCCCACTCAGCCTGCCTCAGGGGTGTCCCTCTCCCCAGAAAGTTCTCACTGCCCCTCATCCCCTCCTAAAGAGAAGGCTGTCTCTAACACCAGCTGCTCGCATCCCCTATTGGGTTGCTTCCCTTGGGTTTGGCATGGATGCCATTTGATTGGTGGGTTTTAGGACTCCACTGGATCAGAGGCTCCTGGGGAAAGAACCTGCATTCCCTTTGTGCCTCGTGTCATGCCTGGCACCTGGGAGAGCTCGGGAAGCGAGTTCTGGTAAACTCAACTGAGTTCCAGTTGGCAGGAGACCCAGACGGTCCGGGGCTCCCCAGGCCAGTACCCTGATTGCACAGGCTGCTCCCTTGAAGATCAAGAAATTGAGGCTGCTCAGGAGTGGGAAGAATCTTTAAAGACATTGCTTGCAAATGCCCAGTCTGATACGTGGGTGGCCCCCTGGAGTCTGCTTGTCCTGAGCTGGGAGCTCCCTGCCTCTCGGGGCAGCCCTGCCCACCTTTGGTCAGTTTCCACTCTCACAGCCATTGCCTTCCATTGGACTGACTTGTCTTCCTAGAGACCCCAGCTTCAGGGCTGGCGCCCCCCTCAGGCCACCTGGCACCAGCCCAGCAGGTATCGAAGGCGGCGCTCCTGTCTCTGTGCCTGTCCCCAGCACGACCCTCATTGGACAGGTCACACCCCTCCACACACACGCCTGTTCCCAGGCTGTTGATGTCCCTCTTAGAGTTTGCGGCCACATGAGGCCACCACCTGCAGGCCTGGCCCTGCTACCTGTGGTCCATTCTGCAGTCCCCCACAGCTGGGGTCCCCACGGGCCTTTGCTGCCCGGATCCCAGCCCATGGCCAGCAGGGTCCCTTCTTGAAGGAAGAAAAGAGCCTGAGCCTCTTCAAATGGGGGCCTTGAAAAGTCCCCTCTCTAACATTTTATCTCTGGGGCATCTGTTTTCAGGGATTGAAAGAGCTTCCCTGGCAGAGGGACAAAGGGGGACAGCTGAAGGCCAGTGGGCTCTTGCTTGCAGCTCCAGCCTTGCACAGTGGGCAAGCCCTCCTCCACGCCTCTCCTCCCTTCTCCACCTGCTACCCTGCTCCCCGGTGACAGCTGCAGTACAGCACATGGCTCCACTAGGCTCCGTAGCTGTTCCTACGGGGCAAACCAAGGGGCAAACCAAACCCCACTCTGGCTTCAGGGAACGTTGGGCCCAGCTCTGAGGCTCTCAGCGCTGATATTCCAGCGCCAAATTCCCCAGGACTCTTCCAACTCTGAACATTCTTTTTCTTAAGCCCAAAACACACACCTTGCATCTATTCCCAGAAATCGGGAGTCCAGTTACCGAGCAACCCATGGGACTTAGCTGGAAAGGCGGTATCTCAGGCCCCGCCCCGACTTCCTGATTCAAAATCTGCATTTAAACAAGCGCAGCCTGGGGAGTGCCCTGCATGGTACAGCTTAGAGAATTCTCCGTGGCCGGACCCCTGCCTCAGGTCCCCCGTGTGGAACATGCCCTCTACACAGAAGGGAAGACTGAGGCACAGCAGGGAAGCATTCTAGGCCTGGTAAAGGGGCAGCAGAGGGAAGGGTTGGTCTCAGGTCTCTCGGGGGAGAGAAGGAACTCAGTCTCTACCTGCCAGGCCGAGCTCCTGTCTCCCATTCCCAGCAGCCACATGACACCTTGCGAAGAGGTCCTTGGAGTAGAGAGCCACCTGTCCTTGCTGTGCCACTGGAGGAAGCGGGGAGGGGGTGGGACGCAGTGGGGTAGTGAGGGGCTGACTTCTGCCAGCACTGCCAGGGGTGAGGGTAGATGGGGGGGGCTGCAGACTGGGCACCCTTGGCAGGGCTCCCAGGAGGCCCGAGGCCGCAGACTGTGAAAAGCCCCGGGAGGTGGGGGAGGAAACCTGCAGAAGTCACTTGGGGTGGGGTGGCTCCAGGGTGGGGGCAAGGTCTCGGGGAGCCACCTGGGAGCTGCCCTAGCATGGGCAATTTCTGGGCAACGCAGGACTGGAGACACACGGGGAGGCGGTGGCACCCATGGGCTCCTGGCTGCTCCCTGTGCTACCATGAAAAGCATCTTCCCCGAGGCTCCCTGAGGGACCACGGAGGGGTCAGGAGGAGGCCCAGCGCGGGCAGAACAAGCCCGCCTTGCTCTCTTCTCTAAAAGCCCATGGGGGCGCCAAGGGCACCAGGCGAAGATCTGCGGGCACGCGCCAAGCCCAGACCTGATGATAAATCTGAGCATGACCCTCAGCAAGGTGCCCCTTCTTCTATCCCGATTTTGGTCCCCACCCTATCAAATGAGAGGGTTGGAGCTAAAATTCCGATTTCTCGTTGGGCCGATCTGTGGTTCCGAAGGCAGGAGTCCCTGAGCTGAGAACACAGCGGAGAGTTTGGGGGACCAGTGCCCATGCCCGAGACACCCTGGTACCCATCATGCATCATTTGCCATCTTCACACGTAATAGTCTGCGAGGACTCCATGCCAGGATACTCCCTACAAACCTGGGTGTAAGTCCTGCTGCTGCATTTTCTGTGCTCTGGGCAAATTCCTGCACCTCTCTAGCTTCCCTTTTCTTGGCCGTACTGGGATGACAGCGCCCGCCCGCCTAGAACAGTTGCGGGAATGCAGGTGGTGAAAGGTGCCTCGGACCAGTGCCTGGCACATTTCAGACACACGTCGGGTCCCTGCGTCTGAGGGGGTGCAGAGGGGTGGGTGGGGGTGCCCATCCAGGGGGGTTCTCTCTTAGAGCCCCTGGCCCTTCTCACGCTCCTGGCAGACTGCAGGGAAGACATTTTTCCATTTTTTAAATTACTAAATCAACTCGCAGACTCACCGTTTGGGCTGCCAGCTGAAAGCTGTTTATAGTGGTGATTTGCACTCCGTTCATCTGTGCGTGTTTATATTTTCTTTGAAAAGACTTATTGTGTTTGTCCTGTCCCCACTGAGGCCAGACGTGTGCCGTCTATTTCTGTCCTACCCTTGTCCAGCTCCCTGCAGCCCGCGACCCTGATGTATGGGAACTGGGCATGCAGGCTGGGGGCTGGCAGAGTCAGCGGGGCCTCCATTCAAACACACCCACTTTGAAGATGAGGAAACTGAGGTTCACAGGGGGCCAGCAACTGAGCCAGTGGAATTAGAACCTTTGCCTCCTTGCTCCAGTCCAGGGCAGGTTTTCCTATCCCTGGGCCTCACTCTCCCTTGCGAGTTTTCTGCAGGGTCTGCTTGTCAGGCCGACTCAAAGCAAGGGCAAGAAGCTGGGAAACTGCAAGTAGGGGGACAAGGGCAAGGCGGGTGGCACCTCCTGGTCTCCAGCACCATGTCCCCACCTGTTAGGAAGGCACAGAGGCATCTGTGGCTGTGGTAACCCTTGGGAGATGAAGCCACCCCACCCTGTGGGGGAAGTAATAAACCATGAGCAATACTGTTGTTGAGAGTCATAGTTGCCAATTCCGTTTATTAAGTGCTTCCTCCGTACCAGGCACGGTCTCTACATTGCCCCGCTCATCCCTGGGAGGCAGATATAATGCTCTCCCTCTTGTAAATGAATAAGCGAGACATTTGTCCAAGGTCACACAGCCATTTGGGGGTGTAAGGAGGGGTACTGAGAGACGAGCCCAGCCACGTCTGGCTTTGAAGCCAGTGCTCGGGTTCCTATACCTCCCTGCAGGAAAGGCTTGTGGGGTCAAGGCAGGGGGACTGGCCTGGGAGCTGGGGGAGGAAGTGCCCAACGAGAGTGGACACTGGGGCTGCTCCCGGCTGGGCACGGAACAGTGGGGAGACAAGCTACTGAAGGCGTTGGCGCTAAGAGAGATGGAGGGTCGCAAAGGGAACAGGCTAGGGCGATGGAGAGACCTGCAGTCTGGGTGCCCAGAGGCCGGGTTCTAACCAAGGCTGTCCCCTCAGCTTGCTGAGTGACCTTGGGCAAGTCACTCACCTCTCCTGCCTGAGGGACTTGGATGGGATCATCGCTAATGTCTCTTTAATTTTAGCAGCGTGGGATTGGGGGAGTGGGGCTCGTGGGACACATCTCTACTTTGCTCCTTGGAAAGATGTGAAAACTCCAGGTTCTCTCATGAGCCACCTGCTTGGCTTCCCAGTCTAAGGGCTCCCGGGCCATGTGGGGGGGGTGGAGGTGGGGGCTGTCTTTGGCTTTCTCTGCTCCATCAGCTCCTCAAGTCCTGGTCTGCATGTTGCCTTAGAGCCACAAGGGTTCCTGGGACCTGCGGTGGGACAGTGGGCACCTGAGAGCTGGGGGCAGTCTCAGACAGGTGGCCTTGGTCAGGGGGCCAGAGTAGGGGGTGGCAGCAGGGCAGCTGTTGTGTGCGGGGGGCAAGAGGCCCTCTTTCTCTGGGGAGGGCTTGGCTGGGAGAGACGGCACCCTGAGTACACTCGAGATACAAGGAACCAGGTTAGGTTCTTGACATGGAGAAGGAACTGGCAGGAAAAAAAAGTCAGGACACAGGGGTTAGAGAGGTCCAGCTGAACCTGGGGGCACCATGCTCTCAAGCCATAAGGCCTTGGGTGAATCGTTTACCCTTTCGGAGCCTTAGGTTCCATAGCTGAGAAACAGAGAGGATGTTGCGAGAATTTAATGCATAACAAGTGTCTAATATAGAGCCTGTCGGAGTAGATAATAAATGATGGCTGCTATTTATTACCACTGCTGCTGCTGTAGTGAATAAAAATAATAAATAAAGAGCCATCCTGAACGAGTGGGAGGAGGGCAGGCCTGGGAGGCAGGTTTCACTGTCCATGGGCTGTGTGACCTTGGGTGATTCCCATCACCTCTCTGGGCCCCTTCCTTATCTGTAAGAGGAGGGGGCAGTACCAGCTGATCCCTGAGGCCCCTTCCTGCTCTGACAGCCTCGGGCTATGAATAGATGGGGCCGGGGGCCCTGGAGGAGTTTCATGACTCAACGGCTAGAGCTGGAAAGGTTAAGGTTTCGCCAGAAAAAGAGTTTCCATTTGCGTTTGATGAATATAGGGCCCACAAAGGAAGGGTTTCCGGGCTGGGAGGCCAGGGATGAGGGAGTGGGAGGAATCCTCACTGCCAGTGGGGGACTGTAACTAAACAGATGAGTGACTAACTCAGACCCGGCTGGCCCTCCACCAGTCGGGGCCGCCTGGCACGCCGACCTCCCGGGGTAGCCGTGGCATATGGAGGCAAAGGAAGCAGCCGAGAGGCCAGCAGGGAGAGTCAGGAGACCCAGCTTCCAGTTCCAACTTGGCTGCTCACCAGCTGGGTGACCTGAGGAAGTCTCTTCTCCGATCTGAGCTTCCATTCCTTCATCGGCCAAGGGGCGCTAACCCTACCTGCCCTGCTAACTTCACAGCCTCAGAGTTGTGAAGGCTGAAAACCAAGAGATGAAATGAAAATGCCGCGTGATAACTGCAGCAAGGAATGAATGGGAGGTCTCTGTCCCATTATCCTGGTGGGACGCCCAGCGGCTCAGAAGCTGGCCCACTCAGATCTCCAAAGGGGCTAGGAGGACGGGGGCCCACTGCCCTCGGGCTTTGGGCCAGGGTCAGTCTAACACAGAGCCCCCTCCAGTCACCCGATCGCAGCTTAGATGTTTTTTTCTTAGAACACAGCCCCGTGGACAGCTTCCCCCCAGGTGGCAGAGCCAGAGCAGGAGGTGACAATCCAGGAATGGCTGGGCGGGGCAGGAAGTGGACAGTGTCTATTTGTCCCCCAAACCGGGTGATGCCCTGATGCTGCCTTCACCCTTGCCCAGTGCTTTATAAATAAATAATCACTAGAGCCACACTCTGCCCGCCTCCCCCCCGCTGGCTTTTAGCATCCGTCGTGGTGAGGACGACAAGCACTTTGGGAAGCGGAGGCATGGAGAGGAGGACGGTGCCCTTTCCCTTCCGCACACCTTCAACCCATCAATAGCCTTCTCCGAGGGCTCCCGCGAGTGCGCCGCTGGCTGCAGGGCCCGGAGCTGCAGCGCGGGGCTGGGAACCACAGAGCCCTGCCCGCGCAGACGCTAATTACAATGTGATTAAAGGGATAACACCCATCCCCTAAAATATAAATAACCATTCAAAAGTGCCTGTGCTGTCACCAGATCATCCTGACGGTAGATCTGCCATTGTCCAGAGCAGTGTCCTGGGATGGTCTTGGAGGCTTCAAGGACATGTTGGGATTTGGGCTAGGCCTGGAAAGTTAGCTTGGACCAAATAAACAGGAGATAGAGAAAGAGGTGGGCCAGACAGGCAGCTTAAGGTGTTCTCAGGGGACAGTCTAGATGCAATAGAGGGCCCATGTAAGTAAGAAATGAGAAACAAAGTGGGATAGCGAGGTTGGAGCCAGGTGTGGTATCCTTAAAACTTGAGGTAAGGAGCAGGGACTCAATTCCCCAGGCAGTGGGGAACCAGGAACTTCTGAGCAGGGGCTTGGCATGATCACGGGTGTGCTTTGGGGACATTCTTTCCAGTCATACCCTCCGGGGGACCTTGCTCCATGGGGCAAGTGGAGCTGGGGGCCATGGGAGTGAGAAGGAAGGGGGGGGCATCAGAAGGACTTTAGGTGTGATGAGGGAGAGAGAAGGTTTAAAGCTGTTCAGTCTGATTCTCGGACAGCTGGCACATGGGGGAGAGGGAGCCGAGAGGACACCCTAGACCCAATCTGGTCTGGCGCTTCTCAGGGAAGCAGGCTCCTGGGACTGAGTATCATATTTCTAATGCGCTTTAATCTCCCCGGGACAGCAGGATGCAGAGGTGCCCCAGCTGGGCCACATCTCCTCCCGGGCGCCCATGCTCCCCATTTCCAGAGAGGAACCCAAGGCCCTGGGAGGAGCGGCGCCTCAGCGTGGAGGCCTGCAGTGCATGGACTGCAGGGAAAGCGCCCAGTTCTGCCTTTCACCCCCTCCACTCCACTCCGGGAAAACACTGCCATCTTGTCATGGGCCATGCCAAGTGGCAATAAGCCCCTGGGAGTTGAGCCAAGGAAAGGAGGGGGGGCAGGGAGAAGAGAAGGAGTGGGGAGACAGGGGAAACAACTCCTGGAGGCATCACAATAAGCTTTGGGGGAAGGTGGGCTTCCAATCCCAGAGTCCTCACACCGCAGGGTGGGGAGGAACCTTGAGGTCATTCTGGCCAACCCCTTGTTGTATGGGGATAAGGCCTGGGAACCAGGCTGGGACTTGCCCAAGGTCATGCAGCAGGAGAACCACGGACCTTGGCTGGACTCACGGGTCCTTATGCCATGAGCTTGGGAGACAGAGACGGCTTAAGGTGTTCACTCCCGTCTGGACCTCTTAATAGCTCCCTTGAAACAAAACTGCCACTTCTACACTTGAAGTGGGCGGAGGAGCTTCAGCATGCTCAGAGAGGAGGAGGGTGCCGGAGTGATTCTTGGGGCACCAGGGTAGGCGCATGTCCCTCTGCTCCATAGCCCTCCTTTCTCCAGGGTCCCTGTGACTGTCCCTCAGATAGAGGCCCCAGCAAGGGTGCCACTAGACATTCCTTTCCTGGACATCTGTGTGTGTGTGTGTATGTGTGTGCCCATGTGTGCCAGGTGTGTGTCCGTGTGAGTCTGTATGGGTCTAGGTGAGTGTGTGTGCGTCCTGTGTGTATCTGTGTGTTTGTGTGTGTGTGCCTGTGTCAGCATTGTGAGGAAGTCTGGGTGTGTGCGTGGCCTCTGGTATTTTGGTTTGCAGTGGCTTGGAGCAGAGAACTGGGGCCATTCCTGTGAGGTGACTACTGTGCTGGGACACAGGGGACGGCGGCGGACAGGATTCTGGCCTCCAGCACCAGTCCTGCCTAAGGAAATTACAGGCGCTGGCTGGCGGTGCCCAAACTCCCAGTACTGGACACACACACACACACACACACACACACACACACACACACACACACACACACACACCTCCAAGCTGCTCAGAGCCGCAGTTATAGGGTGTTTTAGGCACACACAGCCGGCCCGGGGTGCTGCGAACGGGTGTCCACAGGCCTCCCAGGAGTCCCAGCGGGTGTAGACACGCCGGGGTGCGGGAGTTCACCCGCAGGGGCACGGAAGAGCCCCGCGCACGGCCGGCTCCCTCTCAGCGCCTGCCCCAGGGCCTGGGCCGGCCACACCCCTCCTCCCGGAGCCTCGCCGGCCGTCCCTGCCCCTCTCACACACTTCGGAGTCCCCCCCGGGGCCCGGCGCAGCCTGGCGGCGACAAGTTAGGGCTGGCCCGGCCGCAGAGTCCGGTCCGGAGCCGGGCATCGACGCCTCCCCCGAACCCGGTCCCCGCGGAGCGGACCTGCCCGGCGGGACGCGGGGGCTCCTGCTGGAGAGCGGGGCTCGCCGCCCGGCCCCGCTCCGGGAACGCCCGGTCCCACCCACCCCAGCCCCGGCCCCCCAGCCCCCGGCGGCTCGGGAACCCCCCGGGACCCGGGTCTCCGCCCCCCGCGGGCGAGTAGTTACCGATGGTGGTGATGACGGTGATGGCGAAGTAGAAGGAGCCGGCGAAGCGCCACTGCACGCCGGCCTTGTGCGGCTTGAGGCGCAGCACCACCAGCTCGAGCTCCTCGTAGCCGCCCTGGCTGAGGTTGTAGCGCGCCCGCAGCTCCTGCTGCCGCCGCTCCAGCCGCCGCCGCTCGTTGATCTCGGGCTCGGACTCGAGCGCGTCGAAGACCGCGGCGCCCACCAGCAGGTAGGTGAAGGTGCACACGATGAGCGCCAGCGTGCGCACGTTCTGCCGCTTCATCGTCCCGCCCGGGCCGCCGCCGCCGCCCGCCCCCCGGCCTCCCCGGCCCCGGCCGCCGCTGCTGCTGCCCCGGAGGCGGCCTGGGGCATGGCTGCGCTCGCCGCTCGCCGCTCCCCGCGCCGGGCACCCGCTCCGCGCCCCGGGGCCGCCGCCACCGCCGCCGCCGCCGCCGCCGCCGCCGCCGCGGAGCTGTCCGTTCAGCACCACCCACCGCCCTTCCCCGCCCGGCCCCGCCCCCGCCCCCGCCCCCCGCCCCCCGCCGCCT
>PVIY010012169.1:21748-40544 GCA_004026745.1 Myrmecophaga tridactyla
GGGGCGGTGGGAACAGAAGGAGCTGAAACCAGCGGTCCACTAAGACAGGCAGCAAAAAGAGGCAGAAACGCAGAGCGAGAAGGCAAAGGTGGACGGAGCAACAGACTGAGACGGGGGTACCTGGGTAGCTAGAGATAAACTGAGGGCAGAGCGAGCAAAGCGGGCCCTTCCCCCGCCCGCATCCCTCCACCGAAATCGCAGCATGTGAGAGCTGAAAGGGGCCTTAGTACGTGGCTGAGGAAACTGAGGCTCAGACAGGTCAAGTGGCATGTAAGGGAACACTGAGTCGGACTCAGCCCAGCGGTCCCTCCTTTCCCGCGCCAGGCTGCTGCTGTCTCAGGAACAGGAAGTGCACAGCTGCGGACCTGGGCACACATGAGCACCTGAGGGAAAGCCTTGCTCTCATGAAATATGCCCCTACCAGATCTGCACCGTGCCTGGGATTGGCTGAGAGTTGAGCTGGTAGCCTAAGCTGGTGGCACACAGACCCAGGGCCTCCTGCTCTGCAACTCAGGGCACTCCTGCCATTCTGGCCCCTGCCCTGCAATGGCTATCACACTCGGGCCTCCCGGAAGAACCAGATCTAGCTGTAATGGGGCAGGCCGACAGCCCAGGTCAGGAGGCTCACCGACAGAATGGAGAAACCTGGGCCTCAGTTTCTTAATCTGTCAATAGGGTGGCCATGGCGGTGAGGAGGGGCAGCTAATGGGACCACAGGCAGGACCTCTCTACCCCTTTAGGAACCTCATTTCCTTATCTCCTCAATCCAGGGCCATGGAGGATGATCCCACAGGCCTTGCTCAGCTCCAGACAATTCCAGACTTGGATGGGCTGAGTGAGCAGCAGGATTGGAATGCAAAGCCCAGTGCCAAGAAGGGTCAAAAAGTCCTTCACGGGACCCTGGCAGGGACCACGTGGCAAGACATGGGAGAGGCCCCAGGGGCTTGGCTGAGGACAGGCTCAGGAGGCAGCCGGCCAGAAGCAGGAGCACCGTCTGCCGGCATCCTGGCTGACCTCTCACGGCGGGACGTGGCACTGCTTCTCCAGAGCACTCAGGAGTGCCACCAACCCGCACCTCCTGTCAGCCCCCCACTCAATAAAGATTTATCAAGCATCTGTTGTGGGCCAGGCTAAGCATGCCATACCCATGGTCTCCAGTTCTTACCACAATCCTGAAAGGTAGATACACTTATTTCCATTTTCCAGATGAGCTAAGGCTAAAAAATCAGACAGGGTTGCTCAGCTGGGAGACTGCAGGTCAGGTCTGTCTCCTTCCCATCCTCTCCCATGCTTCTGTATCGGGCACCTAAGCCTCCCTTGGTTTCCTCTATGAAATGAGGTAGATACATATATTGGCTCCACCTGCCTCTTCTGTTTTTCTATCCACCTTTGAGCAGGCTGGTGGTGTGGGATCAGAGGAGACCAAACATGGCTAAGGTAGGCAGTCTGACACTCTCTCCCTCAGGACTCAGGCTCCCGGACCAGAGCCTGAACTCGGGGTACCTTGTCCTTTCTCCCCACCCCAGGAACATCTTTGAGCCTTTGCAGACAGAAACTTTCCGGCCTTGCCTTCTGGCTCTGAGCTCAGCCTGTTGCAGGCAGGCTTTCCCCTCGGCATCTTCTGGGCTCTTGGGAGAGGACAGTTGTCATTTCTGGCTTTCCAGGGGTGGGAATCTGGCCTGGGTTCTGTGTCCTTCTGCCACACTGGCCCCCTGCCCAGAACCTCCCTAAAAGCCGGCTCCCCCAAAGCCCGGCCAGGTGAGCGAGCTGGCAAGGCCTGGTTTCAGGGTGAGAAGTCTGCGCGTCCGGGGGCTGCTTGCTTCCGGCTGCCAGGCCAGACTGCTGTGCAGATGAGAGGTGATGTTACCATGAAAGTGCTTTGGAAAAGGGAAAAAGCTCTCTTTAGGGGCAGGGTATTTATTATTAATTATGTTTAGGCATGCTGTCATAACACTTCAGAAGGACTTTTAGAGATCGCCTGGTCCAACCCTCTCAATGTTACTGAGGAGGAAATTGAGGCCCAGAGCAGGAGAAGGGGCTGGCCGAGATCACAGTGAAAGAGCAGGAGCTAAGACTCATGTCCCAGGGTTGGGGGCTTCCCTCAGCACTGTCACATACAGGATCAGACATGTGCCAGTGGGAAGAGGGCACAGGTCCCCTCCTTTCTGCCACTCTTCCCCCTTTCTCTTGTGGAAGGGACTGGCAGGGAGCAGCCCTCCGCGCCCCGCCAGTGTCAGTCTAGGTTTCTGAGCATCCCCTGGGACCACAGGCAGGGGCCCCTTTCTCCTACTCTCCACCTGGGTCTGATTGAGCCAAAGACCTTCCTTCAGGACTCCTGGGACCTGCCCACTCCTCCTCACCCCCTGATAGGGAGGCCACCCCCTCTACCCAGGGCCCAAGGAAGCCCCTCTAACAAACTTGTCTGTAATGAATTAGATAAACTGCTCAGTTCTGCCTTTTCCCACGTTCTACTTTTTCCAATCCATTGGTGACTCCAGAGGAGGGAGCTTTGAGCCAATTAGAGACTTTTTATATCCCTCAAGTCATGATACCGGTCAGCCATCTGTGTGGCAATATTCCACATCCTGTCCAGTATGGGGACACCCCCATGGGTGGGATTGAGAGGGATCGGGAGCTCTATTCCATTCCTCTCTGAGATTCAGGCACATATACATACTTTCACGTCTCACTCCCAGCTCATGTGATTCCCTTAAGCTGGGGTGCCGGTACTTCCTTGCCTCTCCCATCTTCTGTTTGTTGAACTCCTATTCAGGCTTCAAGACCCAGCTCAAAGGCTACTCCCTTCACAAAGCAGTCCCCAGTTGCTCTTTTGTGTTTCCATAGCACACTGTCTCAGCTTTATTTCTTCCCGCCTAGGAGATTAGTTGTCTCTTTGCTATTTGTCTTCCCCACTGGTTCCCAATCTTCTCCAGGGCAGAGACGCTTCTTATTCGGGCCACACTCCCCTTGGTGGTGAGCCCAGTGCTTTGCACAACAGTGTTGCTGTCACATTTCCTGAGTGACTATAGAGCATCCTTGTGTGCTCAATATGCAAGTGAAGGCTTTAGAGCATCCTGTCTCTGCTGAGTTAGAGGCCAGCAGTGCCAGTGGAGAGAGGGGCACAGATGGCAGGGTCACAAGGCAGAGAGAGGCCCCGGCAATCTTCAGATCCTAATCTGCTTCTGTGATTCTTTGCAGACAGACACTTCTAAAGCTGGAGCAAGCACTGTCTGGTTTGGGGAAAGAAGGTAAAGGCAGATGTGCTGTGTCCCAAGGCCCAAGGAAGCAAGTGATGCAGCGGAAAGAGCATTGAATTGGGAGTCCCGAGACCTGGAGCCTGCCAGCCACCAGTTGGGTAGACTGGAGAGAGTCACACGGCCTGTCGGTGCCTGTTTCATTTTCTACAAGCTGAAAGGGCTGACTGTCTCGTGAGGTCCCTTACCGCTCTGACATTCTATGACGTAATTAGAGGACTGGCCCTTTGAGCAGCTCTGCGGTGGCAAGAATGTGGCCTGGAGGAGGAGGGGTCCAGAGACCTGCCTGGCTGCTGCTTTCCAGCTCCCCTTATTCGGTCGGGTTGGCTGGAGGACAGAGTGGGTAAGGCAGGATATGAAAGAGTTGTCCCCAAGTCAGATAAGCTGGCGTTCAAATCCTGACTCTTGTCCGTTGCTAGCTGGGCCTGAGCCTCATGTGAAGTTCTGGTCCGTCTCCTCTTGAGCAGACCGTAAGCCTCTCATCTCCATGCCCCATGGTACCTGGCACAGAGCAGGTACTCTGGGAACACTGCTCCATGTGTCCCCCTAGGCTTGGCTGGGTGAGGTAGGTTGGCAGGGCCTGGGCCCCAGGTTTCCTAAGGGAAGGAGGGTCGTGTTATAGAACATCTCAACACCAAGCAAAGGGGCGGCCGGCAAAGGGGTGGGGGGTTCGGTGGGCCTGGGCATAGGAGCTGGAGTCAGAGCAAGGATGCAGAAGGACAGGGCGGTGGCTGACACAGCTGCACCCGGGAGCGTGGCCTCAGATGGCAGGTCGATGAGATTTACCGTGCCAGGGTATGAACGAGGTATTTCTTAGTGGATCTAAAGGGAGAGAAGTGGAAGATTAGGCTGGCTTTATAGAGCGTAACAGGTCCCAGTGCAGCCAGCTTGCATTTGTCGAGAGACACTATTTGTTTAACATCTCAAGCCCAAATCAAACACAAAAGGCAACTGTTAACAAAGGGAGAGGCTCTGTGAGCTGTTGGGGCGGGAGCACCGGGCTGGAGGGCCGGACGCTGGCTCTGCTCCTAGTCCCTGCCGCAGCGGAGCTGTGTGACCTTGGGAAAGGCACTGCCACTCTCTGGGCCTGGGGGCTCCCACCTGTCAAATGAGAGGTCAAACTTGAAGATCTGCAGGTCCAACCTCTGCCTAGAATATGCACTTGGGTCTCTGAGTCTTGCTAGTGGGAAACAGCTAGTCTTCATGGCGCTGCTCTGGGGGTCAGACCCCCTGCTGCCCGCTGTCCCTCATTAGCACCCAGCCTTGGCGGTCCCTCCAGTGTCTGCCTCCATCACACTGCATGGCCCCGTCCCCTGGTGAGGGCCTCCTAGGTGCCTCTGTCTTTCTAAGTCTGAGCACCCACTGAGTGCTGGGATGGCATCTTTGCAGGCATGTCCCGAAGCACCTGGGTATATTCTCAGCAGTGCAAACGCCCAGAGTGGTAATCATGCTTAGGCCGCGTCACGTCGCTGAGCCCCTCTGGGCTGCCCTGGGCACGGCTGTGCTCCTTTTCACTCTTTCTGGCCTTGCACAAGAGAACTCGCTGTGTCCTCACTGAAACTGGCCACTTTTGCTTTTGCTATTTGTTGCCTTCCTTAGTGTCTACGTGTGCCACCCCCACTTCTCTCCCTGTCCCTTTCCCCTTCACCACGTCCTCCTCCTGCACCAGGGATAGGGGGTGTGGACAGACCCAGCCCTTCCTGGGGTCTCGGCCAGGCCCCCAGAGGGTGAGCGAGGGAGACCTGAAATGAAAAACCAGCAGCTGGGAAGTGTGTGTGTGTGTGTTGTGCATTTGTGTGCTGTGTGTACGACTGGCTAATGTGTCTCTGTGTATGTGTGTTGTGTGCATCTCTGTGTCTGTGTGTGTTCTGTGTCTCTGTGTGTCTGTGTGTTGTGTCTGTGTGTATTGTGTATGTGACTGTGTTGTGTCTGTATGTATGTGTAGTGTGTGTCTGCATGTCTGTTGTGTGTTTCTGTGTATCTATGTTATGTGTCTGTGTGTTGTGTATCCATGTGCATAACTGTGCGCATTTCAGTGTGTTGTGCATCGGTGTGTTGTGTGTCTATGTGTTGTGCATCTCTAGTGTGTGTGTGTGTGTGTGTGAGTGTAGGAGGCCGTAAGCCTGAGAATGTCCTCGTTGATTGTGATCTCCCTTCTCACTTCCCCCTCTGCTCACGGCCTTCTCTGCATCTGGCGAAGGACCACAGAATAAACAGAGCTGGAAGGAACCTGAGATCATCCAGGGCCAAGGAGGAGACTGAGGCCCAGTGAGGGGTCTGAGCACCGCGGGCTTTGCAGCTTGCTGGGCCAGAGCTGGGCCAGAGCCTGGCTGTCCTGCCTTCCAGACCTGTAACTACAGATCAGTCCTCCAAAGTTGCCCACTTCCCTTAGCAAGAACCGAGTCCCTGAAGCCTGTCCTCTGTGGAGATTCTGGAGCAGACCCGGCCTGCGTTCCCTGACAAACATGTTGCTGCCAAAAGAAAAAGTGAGCCTGGAGAGCTTGTCAACAGCTTCACAAATCTTGAAATCCTTCTCTGCAGGTTTATGGCTTCTGAGAAGTAAGCAGAGGCAGCCTGTTCTCAGCACCAAATGCGGATTATAATAGCACTTGCAGTGATTAATCAGCTAGCGAGTATTGAGTGTGCCCGACAGTGTGTTTGTGTGTGTGTGTGTGTGTGTGTGTGCAGGGTGGGGAGAGGGTATAAGAGGCCACTGTTTACTCCTGGAGGGCAGATGGGTGTCCTGCCTTCAGTGACAAGGGCTGCAGGTCTCTCTGCTGGGGCGGGTGCCTGCCCATGCTGGGAGAAGGGAATTCACAAACAGAAGCGGGTCCCAGGCTCATCAGCCAGATTAATGAGGAACCTCCCCTGGCTTGGTGTATGTGGCACAACTGAGGGAATTCAGGATGTTCAGCTGGAGGGAAGACACAGGGAACATGTGAGCTGTTACGTGGAAGAGGGATTATCTTTGCTATGTGTGGCCTGGGAGGAGAGATGCTACAGTGACAGAGCTTCCAGTTCAGCCTAAGATTCTCCACACCCCTGAAGAAGGAATGGGCTACCCAGGATGGTAATGAGCTCCCGGTCACTGGAGGTATGCAAGCCCAACCTGATTGACCCCTTGGAGCTAGGGCAGTGCCTTTTTACGTGACTGTTAAATGTACTGAGTTTGGGGCTGGACTAGATGCCCTTTGTGACTCAACTGGATTCAGTTAAACTATGGAGTCAGGCTCTCTGTCCCTCCAACAGTGAAAGGCTGAAGTTCCCTGGCCGCAGGGAGGGCTGCTCCTGAAGCTCTAGCTGAGTGTCCACAGCCCTGCTCTCTCCCCACACTCACCCAGCCCCCCACTCTCAGCCCTTGGCCCACCCACATACATCTTACCCCCTGCTGCCTGCAGAGGTCCGCTACAAACAGGTCCCAGCGAGGGCCTGGAGGCGCTGGGACGCCAGCGAGGGAAATGGGCCTCTGGCAGGCTAATTACCGGGAGCTGATTCTATTAAGCAGATAGCTCGCTCTAGGCAAAGCAATTACATCTAATCATCCCCCACCTCATCGGTCCAAAGGGACAGCCGTTTGAGCTGGACACACGCAGGGAGCATCAAAACAGCCTGAGGCCCGGGCCTGGACGGGCTGTCTAAGGCGGGGGAGCAGCTTAGAAAGTGGCCCTCTGGCCCCTTCCCAGGCGGCGGTGGAGCTGCAGCTTCATGGACACAGCACTGAACGGGGGAGTCAAAGGACTGCGTTCAGGCCTGGCCCTGATGCCAAGGAGCCTGCTTTCACTGGGGAGACCGCTTCTCTGAGTGGAGCCTCAGTCTCCCAAACTGTCAGATGAGTGGGACGGACGAGAGCTGGCCCATCCCAAGCTTGATATTCTAGTCCATCTAGTTTGGATTAGTTATCCAGGCTAATGTGAGCTGATCAGCAAGAGAAATTCCCCAATGTGGAAATAGAGGCTACAGGATCGAATTACTGAGACTATGTTTTAAAAAATAACTGAAATTGGGCAGCTGCCGTGGCTCAGCAGGCAGCGCTCCGACCTGCCGTGCTGGAGGTCTGGAGTTCGATCCCTGGTGCCTCCTGCCCATATGCAAATTAAAAAAACAAAAAAAAAAACTGAAATTATATATATACTTACATATGTCTGTTCGACTGATATTCACTTTTTTCCTTTAGAAATCTTTTGAAATATGCATTGCAAAAAGCCAGCCGTGACATTTGGACCATGATGTAATGGTTTTCGAGTCCCAGCTTCTTTTGGGACGTTGGATCGTGTTAGTGTGAAGAAATGGGGGTGAGGGGAAATCCCTGGAAATGAGGAGGTGATGCATGAGGTGGAGACAGATGAAACATGGGGCCTTAGCAGTGTCTGTTTGTGATGGTTCACACGCCATTTTCCTTCTCGAGGGGAAGAACTCCTTGGGAGAATTTTGGAGATGGGCAGGTGTGGAGGTTTTTACATACTGGTCCCTCCAGCTCTGAAAAGCTGGACCTCTGGGCTGGTACCAATCAAATGGTGTGACCCAAACTCTCCAGTTGGGCAGCCCGGTGGAGGGGCCCAGAAGGCAGGACTTCTGGCACTAGCCCACCTCTGACCAGCTGTGAGGCACTGGGCCAGCCATGGCAGCTCTCTGTGCCTCAGTTTCTTCCCCTAGAGCACAGGTCCCAAAGAGAGCAGTCCCCATGTGGCCTTCCTTGCACGATGAGTGGGAGGCTCCCAATGAGGTGATGCATATGAAGCCGTAAGATACTGTTCTATTATGAATGGGCATGTTAACAGCTGGGCTACAGGTCCCCTCTTCCTGCCAGCACTTCTTGTGTCTTGAGTCTCATGATTGTCACTTGGACATCAGGGTTTGGGACCCCCTGAACGCCAGCCTTTCCTGGCCTGGGCGATCTTCGCTGGTGGGTGCACATGTGATTAGACCAGAGCCTTCATCTGTCCCCCAGCAGGCGTGTGGTGCCGATTGGCCACCGGTGGCCTTGCCGGGCCATGTGCAGCCACTGGGCATTTATGGCGGGTGCGGGGCGGGGAAAGTAGAAGTGTCCTTGGTTCAGGGATGGGGTTGAGGAGAGCTGATCCCAGGCTCAGACTCTCCCAGATCAGGTTTGGCTGGGAAGAGAAGGAAGAGGCAGGATGGTGGTGGCTGGGGGGCACAAAGGCAGCCTGGCAGCCCCCCGCTCCTTACCCCCCCCCATTCATCATTTGCCACTTTAAAGAAGAAGGCACTTTGTTCTTATAAGCCCATCTTATTTCGGGAGCAGCAGGAGAGGCTGCTGGAGAGCCTTGAGTGCCAGCCTGAGAAAGCTGCATGGCTATTTGGAGGCGCTGAGTGCATGAAAGCTTGGGCAGGGGTATTACATGATGAGATTGTGGACTTCCTGGCTCAGAGCCAAGGAATTCACCTCAGTATGGGTGCTGCACCCAGCCCACCGCTCTGGATTTGTTGTGCCAGCCTTTCTGTATTCTCCTCAGTTTCCCCCAAAGCACCAGGCCCTCTCCAGCCTTTATGCCAGAAATGCACATCCTATATAACACATATGATGCACTTAGCGTCCCCAGGCACCTTAGGAATGGGCAGCAGCATTCCCACTTTGCAGATGAGGAAACTGAGGCTCCCAGCAAAGCCACTTGCCTTAAGCCTTATAGGTAAAGGATTCAGACCCAGATCAGCCTGACTCCAGAGTCTGTGAGTCCCTCTCTGCCATGCTACCTCTCTAGACAATGAATGAGGGCAGAGCAAGGCACAGAGATGGGGGAATCGAACAGAAGGTGTTGTCAGCAGAGGGCCTGGCACAAAGAGCTGGGAAAAAAAAAAGAACAAAAACCAGTTGCATAAATGAATGAGCAGTTCAAACAGAAGAAGGCGGTCAGAGGGGCCAGCAGCCACCCCCCCAGGAGCAATAGATGCTTGACTTTGAGTAAGACACAGGGCAGAGCTGTAGATGAGGCCCAGTGGCTCCAGCTTGCAAAGGGGCTGGGAGACAGGATGGTCCACCAACCAGTTGGACTGTTTCCATCCCAGGTAGAGGTGAGGGAGGGGCCTGAACTGTCCATGGCGCAGACCTGGCACCACGCCCAGGCACCTGGCCCATGCAGGGACTTTGAAGGGACTCCACACTGGGCAGAGACGGAGGGATGCGTTTGAGGCTTTGGGCTGGGTGCCTGGGAGAAGGGCAGCGTCGCCGTGGCACCCAGCAATCTGCACCCCAAGGACGAGGGCTGGTCATGACACTGGGTCACCAGGAGGAGGGCTCTGAGCTGCACAGATCTCAGTTGATCCAGAGAGGACCCAGTTCAGTGATCCATGGAAACCGCAGCATGTCACGGAGGTGGAGCTCAGCTGCAGGCAGCGGTCCGGAGGAAGGGCCCTGCGCAGCCAGGGAGATGGAAAAAGTGATGTGGTTAAGGAACAATGTGGGCCAAGGGAGTGAGCTGGAACTTTCTGGATCCAAAGGACAAGGGGGGAACCGGCTGCCAGAGGCCTGGGGGTGTCTGATGATGGCCTGACACTGCCCTGTGGGCGGGGGCTGAGCCTAAGCCCAGAGCCCAGAAGGGGTCACCCGTGGTCCTTTTCTGTCCACCTAACACCTTGCCAAGAAAACCTTCTGGTCTATGAATACACGCCTGGTGAATTGAGTCAGGACCAGTCTCCTGACCAGAGAAGTCTGTCCCATTTCTCCAGAGCGGCTGTGAGAGGCAGTGGGAGGTGGGGGAAGGGGCCCCGGAGGCGGCACGCCTGGGTCCTGCTCTGCCCCTTCCCAGCTGCCACACCTGGGGCAGGTCACTTTGCCGACTCTTCTTAGGATGGGGCTGTTGGCCACACCTACCCCGGGCGGTGGGGAGGATGAAGGGAGCGGAGGGCAGTGGCAGCCCTTGTGGCAAAGGCCCCCCTCCCCGTCCCTGGAGCAGAAGGGTGAGTGGGTGGGTGGGAAGGGGTGGCAGAAGGTGACCGCCTAGGTTTGGCCTGTGGTGGGCGGGCTGGAGACCTGAGTTGATTAGACACGAGGGTCTCAACGTAAGGCGGGAAAGAGGGCTGAGGGGAGCTTGTCAGGGGTTGGGTGGGGTAGGAGAAGAGTCACCTGGTCCAAAATCCCATTTAACATCTGAGGAAACCCTGAGAGAGCCAAGCCAAGGGCAGGCAATGTCATGATGGCACGTGGGTCTGACGGAGCTCCGGCCACAGTTAGGAGTTCCCTAATAAGGGAAATCTCTGCCCAGCAAAGATGTCGGGGTTCCTGGCAACAGCCAAGGCACCAGCTTTGAGCAAAGATCCTTTTGTGGGCCTTTGGAATCGGGAGTAGCTGGAACCTACTTTTGGTTGAGATCCGAATTGCTGGGAACCCAATTAGCCCTGGCTGGGGACCCCGGCTCCCCTCCTGCTACCCTATGGGGTGCAGCTCTCTGCAGAGCTGGGATTGTCCCCTAGGATTTTGGGGCCAGGGGCCTGCTGGTCTGAGGGGCTGGGACTAGTGGGGGAATACAAATGGCCACCCCGAGGCTTCTGTCCACTCACCAGTGGTGAGCCCGGAAATACACTCTCATCTCTCATGCTGTCCTGAAGTATTATGAGCGCATTACCATGCACGGGATTGTATTGTCATCCCCAGTTTTCCAAGGAGAAAAGGTGGCTCCAAGCTTGGCCCAAGCAGTAAACAGTAAACTGGGGAGTGGGGATTCCTGCCTTGTCCCCCACAACACCCTGCGTTTTGTGCATCTTCCTCCCCTCTGTTCGCACCTCCAGAGCCTCGCTCAGAGTCTGGGGGTCATCCTCAGCTGCTCGCTGGGGTCCTCTCAACTTCCACACCTGTGAGTCCTACTTCTTGGATCTGAGCCCTTGTGCTCCTGGGTTGGTCCAGACTTCCCCTCCACGAGTAGAGAGAGGGATCCAGCAAAGAAAGCCTGAGGGAAACTGAGGCACGGGGCTGGCCTGAGCCAAGGCTGGGGTCCAGACACCCCTGGCCCCAGGCCCAGCAAGAGACACCTGGACGTTTGGGGAAAAGGCAGCAGGCAGAGAAGTGTTGTTCGGTTCCCTTAAGCCCCCGGCTGGGACTGAGAACACCAAATCCTCTTTGAATAAAACAGAGGATTAAAAAAGAAATCAAGATATTAACCTTCTGAAACTGGACCCCACCCCCCCGCCCTCATATAGAGATTAACTTCTTTCCTAAGCATTTTTTTTTCATTTCTATAAACATCTTAATTCGTGCCGACATCATGGCCAGCCTGGATTAGGGACGGATGGGGATGGATGGGCTCGTCTCAGCCCCCCATGCACACGCACACATGCACACAGCTGTATGTGCACCCACACCAGGAATGGTGGAAAGGGCATTGGAGGAGGAGCTGAAGACGTAGGTGTTATGTCCAGCTCTTCCACTGACCACCAGATCTCAGTTTCCCCATCCGCAAAGAGAAGTTGTGGGACCAGATGATTTCTAAGATTGTTTCTGTGAAATGCATGGTGCTGATTCCTTCTCAGCCCCAAACCTGGAGTTGCTGTGGCTGTGCTGGCCTATTTCCTTCTTATTTCCTTCCTCTCCCCCCCACTCCAGGTTTCTCAAGGGCCCTCCTGTTCCTCCCAGAACTTCGTGACAGCCGTCACTGCTCAGGACAGCAGATGTACAGGGTGGGCATGTGCTCTGGTTGCGGGCGGGGCCAGGGTGGCCTTTACGGCTTGCAGCTTTGCTGTGGGTGCCAAGCTCCTGGTATGACATCTGGGCCCACCGTAGGTGCTTCACAGAGGCCTTTCTTTCCCCTTCCTGCTCCCTCTTTTGAGTTCACCTGGGCTCCGAATTCCCATCCAAGGCCAGGTTCCCTTCCTCTGCCTTGGCCACTGAAGAGGCCTCTTGGCTTTTCCCAGACCCACCACAGACTTTGTCACATGGTTCCCAGTGTGACCCCTCGAATGGTTCCTACTGCTTTCAGGGTGAAGACCCAGATACCCCGGGCCCCTGCCTGCCTCTCCTTTGCAGGCCACTCACCCTATCCCTCTGGGATTTAGCCCCTGGATCCTTCTTTCGGGAACCCTCCAAGCTCCTTCCATCTCGGCCCCCCTGGGAGCCCCTAGCACCACTCCCCGATGAAGGGCAGCTCAAGTTTCCTTCTTCAGGGAAGTTCTCCTTGCCCCCCGAAAGGGTGAAGTCCCTCCAGTTGTGTTCCTCTGCCCCCCTCCCTCCTCCTCTGGACCGTGAACCCCATTGTAACTAAAAGACTGGTGGCCTCCCGGGCATCCAGCACGGGTCTCCCACACTAGACTGTAAGCTCCGTGAGGGCAGGGACCCGCCTGTGTGTCTGCTTCCTCCAGCTCTGTCTCCTCAGCCCCAAATCAACGCCTGCTGCTCAGTAGGTATTTATTGAGCAAATGAATGGGTGGCATTTAAAAATTACTCTCTTTAAACACATCTGAGGCTGGGCTCAGCAACTTCCATGGAACCTGGGCATACAATTCCTTAAAATAGCTTTGCTCTTCTCTGGGTAGATAGCTGACCTTCATAAAGGGTCCTCCTATTCTTTCCTGACCCCCTAGATTCTCAAAACCTCATATTTCTTTATGAACTTATTCCTGACCTGCCACAATCACCAGGCCAACCGAGGAATCATATCCATGTTTTCAATTCTTTCTACATTTTCCTGACAAGCCCCATCGTCTCCCTGTCCTGATTGTGTTCTGGGTCCTGAGGCTGAGCCAGCTGTGTTAGTCTCACTCTCAGCGGCAGTGGGTAGAAGAGTAGTTGTGGGGTAGCCCTGACTTGGCTGGGACAGGGGGGAGAAGTGCCGGGGAATCCTTGGCACTGCTGAGTGTCCTTGGCCAGCAAGTTTGTGGGAAGCCCTATTGGACTTTGTCGTTTTTGTCAGGATTCCTTAAAGCATGCTCGTGCAATGATGGTTTCTTGAGATGTTCTGGGAAAGAAAGAATCTCATACTCAAATACTGTCAGGAAACTGAGCCTCACTGAGAATTCTTGTTTGCAAACATCAGAAGGCAACTCTGCTAATTTTGGTTTATTCCAAGGGATCTTAGGTGGCTCACAGAATCTCCTCTAGGACCAGAAAACCAAGGTCAGAGGTGAAGCAGCCAGGACCAACAAACACCCAGACTCATATTGCAGGTCTGGCCCCAGCAAGAACCCACTGCTCCCACCACTGGGCAATTGAGCTCGTGCCACCAGCCCTGGGAGCTGCCTCTGGAACTGCCACTGGTGTGGTCTCTGGAAACAGATTTTAGTTGCCACCACCCTCACAGAATGGGTTCTGTATGGTCTCTGCTTCTCTGTATCACTAGTTTTGGCTTCGAAGCCTGGGGGAAGCATCCACCTGTAGACCGAGGTCCTGAGCCTGCCTCCGAGGTGCCAGAGAAGCTGTGAATCTGCCTCTTTCAGCTCCTGTACTGGAAGGCAGTCTCTGCCTCAAAGCCCAGGGGAAATCCTCAAACATAGAAAGGGAGAGCAGATGCTGAGTGGCCCCCCAAAAAAGACAATTGTCTTCTGCACTCCTTTCTTGGGAGGTTGCAATGCTTTAGGACAGAATTTCCCAAAGTCAGTGCTATTGACATTTTGGACCAGGTGACTCTGCCGTAGAGGCTGTCCTGTGCCTCGTAGGAAGTTTAGCAGCACCTGGGACTCTACCCACTGGACACGAGTAACACCTCCCCTCCCAACTGTGACAGTTAAAAATGATTCCAGACATTGCCCAGTGTTCTCTGGGGGACAAATTTGCTCCTGGTTGAAATCCGCTGCTCTAGATTTGCAGGAAATGTGTAATAAGTTTGAGGAACCAGGAGTGATTTAACCTGGTTCCCCAAACTTGGTTGAACTTGGATAAAGTTCTTCTCTAACACCCTTTGGCATAACTTCATGGAAATTTTGGGAAACTCTGGGTTTGTAACTAGAGACTGTGCTCTAGGAGTTTGATGGCTGACAGAGTGGGGAGGGGCTGCACAGGCCACGTGGCACTCCAGGCCTTCCATCATAAGCTTTCTCACCATCCACCTCCCTGAACCAGGCTGGAGGCTCCAGGGGGTCCAGCTTTGTGAGGAAACTTTGCTAGGGTCCCATGGAAGGGCCTGCAAATGTCAATCAACATGTACAGTCCATCTTTCCCCCTTGGCTGTGAACTTGCCCTAACCATGAGTGACGCTGCCTTGGGGTACAAGTCTCCTGCCTGTGGCAGCCTCTCTGCAGCCCCCTGCATGGTCTGGGAAAGATCCTGCAAGGTCCAGGCTCCCCGCCAGCTGGCCTCCAATATGTGGGCCCAGCCCCCCGGTCCATACTCCACAATACTCACCAGGTCAACCTTATCATTGCCCAAGGAATACCCTAGACATGGGGGTCAAGAGGTGTCCACCAGAATCCAGGAAACATGCCCACCACCGGGGTGCAGGATGGGGGGCCACAGACCCCTGAAGGGTGGGGCTGCCCCTCACTGGCCTTGCTTGTTTGAGAAAGAGCTGTTGGAGTGGCTGCTGCCAGGCTGAGGAAGGTGTGCAGGGAAGCGAGGGTCACCTGCAACCTGGCTGCCTTTTCCAGGAACTTCTCCTGTGACCGGCTGTTCTCCTGGATGGCTCAGCTCTCATCTGCAGCTTCATCGTTGGGACTCCCTCATCTGCCTTAGGGTGTTGCCCTGCAACCTTGGCCTTTGACCTTGGAAATGCAGTAGTTTTGGGGTTAGACAACCTTGCGTTTGCTCCTGGTTTTACATAGCGGTGGTGTGGCTTTGGGCCCGTCATCCCTCTCTCTAAGCATGCATTTCCTCATCTGTGTGGATTATTTAAGGACTCCTCTCGCTCCTACATCCCAGGAGTCTATAGTCTAGCCACTGACAAGTGAACTCTTGATTGGTAGAGGGTGGGGGTCCTGGAAACATCCCCGAGAATTTAGGCCCCTGTGTCCTGCACCCAGGGTGCATCCCCATGGGGCAGGGGAGACAACTAGAATGAAAAAAAAAAAATAGAAAAAGACTTGAAAATGCCTTGGATCCCAACCAGTCAGAGGATGCACAAATGGAAAATTCCTGCTGTATGTCAGAGGTCCACCTGGGCCGGGTGACAGCCCGCCAGACGTGAGGCCCCTCTGCGCATTTAGACCGCAATTTCCCGGCCTGGCCTCACCCCGGCCCTTCCCACCTCTTGTGCTGGGAAGTGGGGAATTGGGGTGGGGTCCACTCCCAGGCTCCACAGAGCTTGCTGAGTCTCAGAATCTGAAGCGGGGGCTTAGGAGTGGCAGCGTGAGCTGTCACAAAGAGAGGCCATGGGAGGTGGGGAGCACTTCACCCCAGGGGTGGTCACTGGGCCTCAGGGTCCTCTATAAAATATGTGGGGTGGGCAAGGAGGTCCCCGGGGTCCCTACCAGCCCTGACACTCTGTAGGAAAGGCCTGGCCCTTTCAAGGGCAGGACCCGGGGGGCAGCTCTCCGAATCTGCCCTCTGAGGGTCAAACTCGCCGCCCAAAGAGTCGGCTGGGGAGCTGCAACCGTGAGCCTGCAGCGGGTGGCAGTGGGATGTCCTGTGCCCACTGAGGGTGCCCAGTGGTTTCCGGGAAGCAGGCGGAGGCTGAGGGTAATGAAATGGAGTCAAAGAATGGGGGGCAGATGGGGATGGGGCGATCGACCTGGAGAAGCAGAGAGGAGCCCCATCCAACACCATTGGGGGGAAAAGCCCCTCAATCTAGAATCACTCAAGGGACCAGGTTTGGGGCTCAGAGAGGGCAGAGCTGGCTCTGGGGTCTTTGCCCTGGTCCCACGCTCCCCACCTCGGCCATCCAGGGGCCGAGTACTAGGCTGGGGCAGTGCGGGTGAGGCCACCGGCATTCAGAGTCCTCGTTAGGGTGGGGGCACCGGCCACTGTGAGGGTGCTGCCACTTGGGGGCTAACCAGCCCCGGGGATTGGATCCTCCCTGAGACCCTGCTGTGCCCTGGTCTGGGATAAGGATCAATTCTCCAGGGTGCTACCACCTGGGAGGTTCCCTGGCCAGCTGGACACCTGCCCTCACCTGGGTTAATCCCCTCTTCTCAGCTCAGAATCTCTCAGTGCCTGTTATCCACCCCCTAATAAATGGCAAGAAGACATGGCAATCTCCACGCCGCCTCCCCCACCACCACACACACCCAGAGGCCCAGGTCCCACGTCCCCATGGGCAAACCAGGCCAAGGACAGACCCTGGCTGGTGACTCACTTTGGCAGCTGCTTCCAGCAGCTTTCCCTCCTTCCAGCCTTCTAAGGCCAGAGCACTTTCTCAGCGCTCCCTCAGTCCCTCAGAAAGACCGGCCCCTTTCTCAGATCTACCATCTGCTTTTCAGGTCCAGCTCACACCTGCCCTCCTTAAAGCCCCAGAGCGGTGGCTCCAGGGGCACCGTCCCCCCGACAGCAGCTCCAGCGCCTTCTTCCACGCGGAGGCCCCTTCAGCCGACCCCTGCTCCCCCAGAGTTTCCAGCCCGTGCTGTTTCCCCTTCAGCCTCCCTACCTGCTCCCCAGGGGCGCAGTCCCACAACCAGGTGCCTTTCAGACTTCCAGGAAACTCCAGACTGGGCAGAGATGTGTATATGTGCGTGTGTGTGTGTGTGTGTGAATTCACATGATTTTTTCCCCAATTTTCATTTTATTAAAGTACAGTTATTGTATTAAACTTTTTGGATTTCTACATAAGGGAAATACTGGTCAGCTTCAGATACTGTGTAGAAAAATTAGCACTCTAAAAACAAATATAAATCCATAGCTGGGTTTTGTGGCTAAGAGGAAAAAATAACTATTAAGTTACCCAAATCCTAACCACCTCAGAGACCATTATAAACAGTAGTAGACTTACTACACATACTACATTTCCAAATTTTAATAAAGCAAAATATAACCACATAATTTGGCTACAACTAACTGGTTTCAGAAAAGTTTAAAAAATTAACAATTTTGCAAAATTTACTACCTAAGGCTATAACACTTTTGTAGACTTTTTTTTTTGCACAAAGTGAGAAAACTTAAAATCTTTAATAAAGGAAGACAAACAATCCTCTTAAATTTTTTATAAATACTTATCAAGACATAGATATTATACATCTGCTGTAAAGCTTTCATTACCTGAGAGAATTTTTCAGGATCTTTTACCCCAAATGATTATCTTAAAGAATTCTTTCATCTTATTACTCATATATATGATTAAACTTAGAAGTGGATTTGGACATATGCATTCTTAGTCTGTTATTCTCTGCCCTTCTCCAATTAAGTTTTTTCTGAAAATATTTTTCTTTTCATTTTTTAAAAACAAATACCTCTTTGGTAAAAGCCGGTAATTCCTCCCTTCAAAGTGACTGCCTCTCTAGATTTGATATACTGAGAAAATAAGAGATGTTTAGAATGGCTGGCATGAGTTCTAAAGACCTCTGTAAACAGCTCTGCAGTATCATGAATTCACATGATTTTGGGGTATGCGTAGTGTGCCCCAAAAGGCACAGGTCCTCAAAGATCTCCTGCCTCAGTTTGGCGGTTCCTCAGGAAGCTAAGTATAGGACTGCCATATGACCCAGCAATCCCATTACTAGGTATATATAGTATAGGACATGAGGGCAAGGACACAAATGGACATTTGCACACCAATGTTTATAGCAGCATTGTTTACGATTGCCAAAAGAGATGGAAACAGCCCAAATGTCAATCAACAGACAACGGCTAAACAAGCTGTGATATATACACACACAACACACACACACACACACACACACACAATGGAATATTACACAGCTGTAAGACAGAATAAAGTCACGAAGCGTGTAACAACATGGATGGACCTTGAGGACGTTATGCTGAATGAGATTAGCCAGAAACAAAAGGACAAGTACTGCATGGTCTCACCGATATAAACTAACATTAATGAATGAACTTGGAGAATTTCAGTTAAGAATACAGGTAAGCAGGAGACAGAAATAGGGGAGAGATTGGGCAATTGGTGTTGAAGGAATGCAGAGGGTGCAACAGGATTGATTATAAAAATTCAGAAATGGATGACGCAATACCACCTGATGGTGGCTCAGTAATGTAAGGACGCTGAATGGAGCTGAATGTGAGTAAGGGAGAGGGAGGAGGGCTGGGGGCACGTATGAAATCAGAAGGAAAGACAGAGGATAAAGACTGAGATGGTATAATCTAGGAATGCCTCGAGTGGACAGTGATGGTGATAAAATGTACAAATATAAAAACGTTATATATATATTTTATATATTTTATTTGTATATTTTAAATAAAAAAATTGCATGAGAGAGGAGAAAAAAACAGGCCTTCTGCCTCCCTCCTTTGAAGTCAGACAAGCCAGTGTGGGGGTGTGGGGGCAGTTTCTGAAAAGGACCCCCTTCTGGGTCCTGTCACAGGCAGGGCGTGGTTTCCAGGGGCCCCGAGGCTTGCTGCAGGGCCATTTCCACCCCACGCTGCTTGGGTATCATGATGGGCTGGTCTGAGCCCCGAATATCCTTTCTGGTGTGTGGGGGGTGGTTTTGGTGGTGGGAGGCAGTCCAGTTGGGGGAGACACCGAGCCCCGGGTGGGGGCGTGGCAGGGTGTTGGGAA
>PVIY010012169.1:40644-63024 GCA_004026745.1 Myrmecophaga tridactyla
TGGTGGTGGGAGGCAGTCCAGTTGGGGGAGACACCGAGCCCCGGGTGGGGGCATGGCAGGGTGTTGGGAAATGATCCTCAGGGGATTGACCCACTTTTCCAAGCATTCCATGAATCAGGATGAACCTGATTTCTGGGGCACAGGATTCCAGCACAGGATTAGGGGAAGCGCTCTGGTTTCTACTGGGCTGGAGCTCACGGGGGAAAGGCAGAAGGAGGGGACTCGTGCTGGAAAGTCAGGAGTCAGGATGCTGGGTTGGGAGCACCCCACGGAGTCCCTGAGGTTGCTGCTACCTGCCTTTGGCTAGGGACCCTTGGGCAAAAGGAGGTGCCCCCCCTACCCCACCCTGGCTTGCTGGCAGCTGCCACCTAGGTAAGCAGCCCCTCCCCCTCTACCTTCGGTGGTGCTTAGAGACTGAGCTTTCCTGTCGCCAGTCACTGCCATGTGCATTGCAGTCACTGCGGTGTGCCTACCGCCATTTAACAGATAAGGAGAGCGAGGCCTGGGGCTAAAGGAAACTACATAGATGCACCCCGTTTTGTTGACCCCGTCATTGGCTGACGGGCACTTGGGTTGCCTCCATCTTTTGGCAACCATGAAGAATATTGCTGTGAACATCGGTGTGCAAATATCTGCCCGAGTCCCTGTGTTCTAGTTTGCTAGCTGCCGGAATGCAATACACCATAAACGGAATGACTTTTAAAAAGAGGAATTTAATAAATTGCTAGTTTACGTTTCCAATCAAAGGCATCCAGGGAAAGATACCTTGGTTCAAGAAGGCCGATGAAGTTCAGAGTTTCTGTCTCAAGTGAGAAGGCACATGGCGAACACAGTCAGGGTTCCTCTCTCATCTGGAAGGGCACATGGCGAACACGGTGTCATCTGCTAGCTTCTTCTCCTGGCTTCCTGTTTCATGAAGCACTCTGGGAGGCATTTTCTTTCTTCATCTCCAAAGGTCGCTGGCTGGTGGACTCTGCTTTTCTTGGCTTTGTTATTCTGCTCTGCTCTCTCTGAATCTCTTTCATTCTCCAAAATATTCCCTCTTTTATAAGACCCCAATAACTAATTAAGACCCACCCAAATGGGTGGAGACATGTCGTCACCTAATCCAGTTTAACAACCATTCTTGATTAAATCACATCTTCAGGGAGATGATCTAATTACAGTTTCAAGCATACTGTATTGAATAGGGATTATTCTGCCTTTATGAAATGGGATTTAGATTAAAACATGGCTTTTCTAGCCGACATACATCCTTTCAAAACAGTACACCCTACTTTCAATTCTTTTGGGAACATACCCAGAAGTGGGATTGCTGGGTCACATGGTGACTCTCTACCTCACTCTCAACTGCCAACACATTGTGGAATATTATTCAACCATGAAAAGGAATGAAGTTCTGAGACATGCCACAACACGGATGAACCCGGAAGACAGCATGTTGAGCGAAACAAGCCAGACACAAAGCACCAACACTGTGTGACCTCACTGATCTGAACTAATTAGAATAAGTGAACTCATGGGGTCAGACTCTCGAATACAGGTTACCAGGGGACAGGGAGGGGACAAGGAATGGGGAGTTAAGCTTAACATGTATAGGGTTCCTATTTGGAACAACGGAAATATTTTGGTAATGGATGGTGGTGATGGTAGCACAACACTGTAAATGCAATTCACAGCACTGAAATATATATCTGAATGTGGTTAAAATGAGAAAGATTAGGTTGTATATATGGTACAGGAATAAAAAATTAAAAAAAATACATAAACCTGCACTATACGAAGAATGAACCCTAAGTAAACCGCAGACTATACTTAATAGTCTAATCATAAAAATGTGCTTTCATGAATTGTAACAAATGTACCACACCAATGCAAGGTGTTAATCATAGGGTGGCATATGGAAATCCCGTATTTTATACATGATTGTTCTGTAAGCCTACAGGATCTGTCATCACAAAAATAAAATAAAATAAAATAAGAGGTATGCCCACGTCCTCACAGCTAGACGCTCCCAGGCCCACGTGTTCTGGCTTCAAGTTCAGCCTCTTCTGTCACAGCCGAGATGTCCCCCGGCCTCAGCAGGCAGTGTGACAGCCCGGGGCGGGGGACGCCGAGGTTCGGGCTGTCCGTCTGGGTTTCGGTCCTGCCTGCTCGTGTTAGTGGGATGGGTTTGGGCAAGTTTCTGAATCTCAATTTTCTCCTAAATAAAGTGGGTGGTCAGCGAGGTGTTAGATCTGGCTCATCCCGGCCCCCGAAAGCCAGCGTGGGCATCGCTTTCCAACAACGCATCCGGTGTCACGGAGCGGCGGTGTCTGTACCGCTGGAACCGGCAGCCCCCACGTCGAGGCTCCTCTCCCCGCGGGGCTCCCTGCGGCCGTGGGGAGGAGGGCGAAAGTCAGCGGAGCACGTGCAGCTCTTCTCAGAACCCTTAGATTTTCACACGGTTTTTTTTTTAACTTTCCTTCACCCTTCTCCAGTTGGAGCACTTTATCCCGCAGGCCTTCGGCTGTCCTCCCGCAGACCCTCTGCCGTCCTCCCGCAGAACCCGGGCAGGCCACAGCCAGAGGGCACGTTGGAGGTCACGCATCCACAGCGCCAGCCTCGGGTCACAGAGGGGAGCTGCAGCTCGACAGGGCAGGGACGCACCCTAGGCCTCTCCCCGGCTAGGGCTGAGCTAGGGTTTGGCACCCAGATGGAGCCCCTCTGTGCCCCTCTCCACCAGGCCACACTGCCTGTAGATCCGGAGCTGGGGTGGGATTTTCCCACCTGAACAGCAGGGCTGCCACCCGGCAGGGCGGGGACAGGAGGGCTACCGGCCAAATGAGCATGCATCCATGCCAGGGGAGGGGGGAGGGCAGGTAAAAATAGTGCTATTTACCCCACCTGCATCATCAAGTGAGGTGAAATGGACTGCTTTGTGCCGAAGTATTTACAAATGTTATTGACATTTTGTCCATCAGCAGACTTGTAGGAGCCAGATTGTCCCACAGACAGAGCCTGGGGCCTCTGTGGATCACGGCTTCAGGACTGGCTGTATCCAGCCTAGAGCTCCCCATGACCCCGCTGACCTTTCTTGCTTTCCTCCCTCCCTCCCACCCTCAAGTCCTTCTTTCCTTTCATACAGCATTCACAGATGGCTGGCCTTCTGCCAGGCCCGGGGCTAGGTGCTGGAGAAGCAAAGATGATTTAGAGAAAGTCTTACCCTGAAGGATTTCAGAGAAGAGAAAGAGGAGCTAACACGAGAAAGAGCCACCAGGAATCTGTCCCGGGACCAGAGGGGCTCAGTGGTGCTGGGGTGGTCAATTCAGAATGGAGGGAGGACATCTCTTTTCAAAGGAAGCAGCTTCAGCAGCTGTGAGGAGATGAGAGATAGTTTGGAATATTCTAGAAATTGCCTTTGTCTTGGAGTCACACAGACGGTGTTTGGAATCCTGGCTGTGCCATATACACCAGCTGTGTAACCTCAGGCAAATAATCTATAAAATGGCGATGGTAGCTTTTACTCCGCAGAGCCATTGTGAGAACTGATTGAGATCATTAATTCAACATAATGTCTTTTGGGCACCTACTATATGCCAGATACTGTTCCAGGTGTGAAGACACACTAGTGGATAAAATGGGTCAAGTCCCTTTGTTTATGGAGCTTAAATTCTAGTGGAGGGATATGGACAGTGAACAAATAAAAAGACAGCGTAACGTACAATAGTGGTAAGTGATTGAGAAACAAGAAGAGCAGCTGCCTTAGGTTGGGTTCCCCAGGAGCAGGGGAGTGGGGAAACAGGGCGGGGAAAGGGGGCGGCCCAGCAAGGCGGCAGTCTCGGATAAAGGGGGCCTCTGGGGTGTAAGGTAGACTCATCGGTGTCCCAGCCCAACACGAAGGGGGTTGGGACTTTCCCACTCCCCCATGCTTCAGTTACTGATTAAGGGGCGCCCAAGGGAGGCAAAGCCCCAGGCAGTTGCCAAAAACAGTTCTCTGACAAAGAGAGGAGAGAGAGAGCGACTGTGTCTGTGCACAAGTGTTCTGATTTATAGGGTGGTGGGGGGCAGTGTCTCTGATAAGGTGACAGCTGAGCACAGCCCTGATGAAGCGAGGGCGTCAGCCATGCACGCACCCTGCAGGGCTCTCAGTGACGTGGAGCAGAGGCCCTGAGGCCCAGGGTTCAAGGACCAGCTAGGGGTGAGTGAGTGAGAGAGGGAGGAGATGAGATTGGTGAATCAGGGCATGGGGCCAAACCCAGAAAAGGACAATGGATATGAGCACTATTAAGAACGTGAACTTGAAAGAATTTTAAGGAAGATGAAGGATCCCAGAATGGCTCCCAGTTTTATGCTTCCATTCCAGAGTGGTTCCATACATGGAGTTGGGGAATATAGGGAGGCGATCGGGCCAGTGGCGTGGGGACCTTAGAGAGTCAATACATTTGACTTTGGACATGCAGAGGGGTGTGAGCTGGGAGAGGACATCCTGTTGGAAGTGTCTGGCAGGTAGCTGGGTATAATGGACCTGGAGCTCAGGGCAGAGGAGCCTCAGGACCAGCTTTCTGGTGCTGAGAGCCTCACAATGGGTCAGATCCTGTCCGTGCTGGTAGGTTCCGGGTAGGAGTGCTGAGGCTTAGAAGGCAGGGGGCAGTGAGCAAGGGGAAACTGAGGCTGACTCGGCCAGGACTTCAGGGGACCCAGAGAGGTTGTGAGTCCTTCAGGCCAAGATGTTCAAGGGCTCATCCAAGGTGCTCAAGGAGGAGGACTAGCTCTTGGCCCCACCTGTCGCTGCTCCAGGCACGGCAGGGGAAGGCTCTGGTTTTCTGCTGGCCACTTTTGCGTTCAACCTGATAGTTCTTTGCACGGAGCTGGGGTTGTCAAGGAGAGAAGACATCAAAGATCTCCTGGGGACCAACTCTGGGGACTTGGTCAACCTTTAACAAAGCACTAGCCTGCATGGGCTGGACTTGGGACAGACTCTCCACTGTGAGGACAGAGGGCGTGAGCTCCAGGCGGATGGTGGGGCTGTGAGGGGACCGTCACCTTTCGTCACGCAGTGATGGCGGGGCAGCTCTCATCAGCCAGTCCTTTGGCTCTGGCTCAGCTCTTGGGTCAGAAGCAGGATGTATCCCAGTACCTGGCCCACATTCTGGTACCCAGTACATTTGATAAAAGATGAGTGAGTGAATGAATGACAATGGAGTATGAAAAGCAGATCCGATTTGGAGCCCGAAGCTGAGGTTCAAGCCCTCCTGGCCTTTCTCTCTCCTCCCCAGCAGCTGCCCTGGTTCCCGCATCCTCTGTCTCCCAAGCACCGTCTCCCCTGAGGCTGCTGCTTGAATGAGCTTTCTGAAAAAGGAATCATCATGTCTCTCCCTCTCCTGGTTTATAAAACCTTCTTGTTCATAGGATGAAGACAGATACCAGGTCTCAGTGTCCAAGACTCTTCATGACCATGTAGTGTTAAGAGGCCAGATGGCCGGGGCCTTCCATATCTTCTAGCCCAATGGCTTTGGGCAAGTCACTTTACCTCTCTTTGCCTCCATTGTCTCATCTGCAACAGGGGGATCATACAGCAGGTATGTAATTGGGATGCCGTGAAGATTAGCGTGTACTCCAGGCGTAGGGCGGGCTGGCCATGCCATGAATGCCCCTGCAGCCTAATGGCTTATTGTTTTGCCACCTCTTGCCACTGTATGAGTCCGTGATCCAGAACAACTTGTAGTTTCCGGGAACACCCTGACTTCTCTCATGCCTGGGTACCTTTTTTTTTTTTTTTTTTTGCCCGTGCTCTTCCCGTCCTAGAATACACTATCCCCACTGTTCTCCCCAGAAAATTCTTACTCATCCTGCAAGTCTCAGCTCAAGTGCAGCCTCTCTCTCTCTGTCAAGACTTCTGGATTCTCCCAGGCGATCCTGGGACTTTCTCCTGGGAAACCTCTGGCGCAGGTACAAACTGCTGCCCAGAAAATAATCATATTGCGCCGGAATTGCCTGTTCATGAGACTGTTGGCCCGTGAGCCTGGTGACAGGGGACAGACCTTGTTTGACTCTGTGTCTCCAGAGTATGGGGCCCCCAGAGGGTCCCCAGGAAACATTGACTGAATGAATAAACAACTCTTTCACTTAGGAGCTTTGGGCCATTTGGTAAGTCAGACGATCTCTCTGAACCTCATATTTCCCCTCAGTAATAATAGCTGCACTTAAATCATGGTGTTTTTAGGGGATCAAATGAGATAATGAATCTAAATTCTGCAATGCCAGTTTTTTTTTTTAATATGAAAAAGGTAAAAAAGATTCAGCCTGGAGCCCAGCAGTGGCCACGGGGATCCTGGGGCTCTGGGAGACTTTGGCCAGACCAGAAGTCCTCGGGAAAGCAGCCCAGTGCTTGGGTTCTGAACAGATGTCAGCAAAGCTCTCTGCCTTCTCTGACACTTCCTCTGCCACCAATGAGGGCTGGAAGCTGTGGCCCTGGGAAAGTCAACAAAAACCCTTCCTCCAGGACCCTTGCTCCCTACTTGTAATAAATCAACATAAACAATCCACATCAAAGCCAGGGGCTTCCAGAGGAACTGAAGCTTCTTCCTACAGGGGAAGGACTGATGTACAGGGAATCTTTAGGTGAATGTGCTCTGCACAGATATTGGACACAGGACTAATCTGTAGTCACCATTGGAGGTGAATCTTGCCTTGTTTCTGGAAATCTTGTTCCAGTGCCCAAACCCAGTCTCTTCCAAGGCTGGTCCTTCTTTTTCTGACTATCCAAGAATTCTGTCATCTCTTCCTGGTTCTACCTCCTTCTCCCAAATCATCTGCCAAGCTCCCCCTCAGGTACCCTGGCCTCAAAGAACCAAACAGTGGATCTTTTCCTCCATTCTCCCCTGGCTCAAAGGTCTATGGAGGCTTTCATGCTATTTCCTCTCCAGACCCATCTGGATGACACCCAGAACTTGGGAGCATTTTTGGTTACATCAGCACATAGATTAGCCTTCTCATGTAACTGTTTATGACCCCAGAATCCTTTCCTCAGCTATAGTGCATGACCTTAAGTTCTTCCTTGTACATGTAAGGGGGTTATTTATCCATCAATGCATTGCCATCAAACCGCTCCTGAACTCCAAGTTGCCTGGCCTATATTTCCACCATTTTGCAAATCTCTCCCTTTGTCTGTCTGTCAGTCTCTCTCTCTACCAATGATCTCCTCTTTGCTAGATTCGATTGCCTGCTCCACCCATACCTTCAAGCCAGGCCCACTCCCAAGTGTCCTAGCCAGGCCCCAATGCAAACAGGTCTTGGTGAAGATCCAGTATTATAGCAACATAAATTCCTTCCAAACTAATCCATAAATTCAGTGAAATCCCAATAAAAACTTAACAAGAGGTTTAAAAATGGAACTTTACAAGCTCATTCTAAAAATCCTCTAGGAGAAAAATGCACAAGAATAGCCAAGCAAATTTTGACACAATAATAATGGTGCAACCAGCCCTTCCACATATAAATATTTACTATAAAGTGATCAAAACAGTACATTAATGTAAGAACACATAATCTAATCAATGGGACAGAGTAAAGAAACAGACTCATGTCTATGTGGAAATTTAACATATGCTAAAGGGGGATTTAAAATCACTGGGAAAGGGTTAACTGTTTAAAAATGGCTTGGGGACAGCAGACTATCCACATGGAAAATTATTAGATATTATATTGATGATGGTTTTATTTCCTGAAAAGAGAATTCATTCTATTTTCAGAAGAAAGGAATTATGGAAGAGTATGTGTAGCAGTCAGAATCACGGGGAGTGTTGAAGAAAAAGACTGTAGGTTGAATTTCCCAGAACAACTTCCAAAGCCACATTGCAGAGCTGAGCTACTGAAGTCGTTGTCTCTGCTGCCATCTGGAAGCTGCCAGATAGTTGGAAGCTTTTTCCATGGGTGCTGCTTTAACGCCACACCATCTCTGCCACAATGTGTGCCAGCAAAATGGTGCTTCCTTTCTATCCACATAACTCAAGTTGTCACCTAAGTTATATTTGCTCAAATCTTCTAGGAAGCAGACACGAAGGCAGAGTTAGAAATGCAAGAGATGTGTTGGGTAACACCTATGAAAAAAAGGGGAGAAAGGGAGCAAGAGGAGTAGGGAAAGCCTTCAGACTGTGATAGGAGCCTGACACCCATGAAAGAAAAGGGGGAAAGAGAGAGGATTGGGTAGAAAAAACCTCAGGCTGTACTGCAGCTCTGAGAAAGTCTTGGCCACCACTAAGATTGCTCATAGAGGAATCCTACATTGGGGACAAATGGCCATGCTCTAGCACCCTCTCCATTTTCAGCCACTGGCTTGGAGCTGAGACACATCCTGATGCCACCCAGCTGGGAGGAATCTCCATAATGTGTGGAATCCTAGCTTCAAGGGAGTCTCTGCAATACAGGAAAATACACCAGAAGGACGTTGACATGAGTTTGGGCCAACCAATCTTCAGTATCTGTGGCCACAGCCCCCTACCTCACAGCACACACAAAATAAATTTTAAATGGATTAAATTTTAAATGGATTAAAGAGCTAAAATCCACAAAACTATTAGAATGCATCAATTACCCAAATTGAAGAAATAGAAAATAGCAACAAACCTGTTACAAGTACAGAGATTGACTCAGTAATCAAACACCTTCCACCAAAGAAGAGTCTACAGCCAGATGGCTTCACTAGTGAATTCTACCAGGAAGAATTTTTAAAAAAATGAAGACCAACCCTTCTCAAACTCTTCCAAAGAATTCAAGAGGAAGGAACACTTCCTAATTCATCCTATGAAGCCAGGATTACTCTGATACCAAAGCCTGGTAAAGACATCACAAGAAAAGAAAATCATAGACTAATTTCCCTTATGAATATAGATGCAAAATTCCTTAACAAAATGCTAGCAAACTGAATCCAGTGGCCTATTAGAAAGATTATAGATCATCGCCAAGTGGGATGCATCCCAGTAATGCAAGGGTGGTTCAAGATACAAAAATCAATCAACATAATACATCAATAGAATGAAGGAAAAAAACCACGTGCTTATTTTAATAGATGCTGAACAGGCATTCAACAAAACCCAGCACCCTTTCTTGATAAAAACACTCAGAAAAGTAGGTATAGAAGGGAACTTTCTTAACATTTTAAAGATCATTTATGAAAGACCTGTAGGTAACATCATACTCAATGGGGAAAGAATGAAAGCTTTCTCCCTAAGATCCAGAATGAGACATAGATGCCTGCTCTCACCATTGATATTCAATATTTTACTAGAAGTTCTTGCCAGAGCAATTAGGCAAGAAAAAGAAATAAACGGTATCCAAATTGGAAAGGAAGAATACAACTATCTTTATTTGCAGATGACATGAACTTATATATTAAAAATCAAAGGAATCCACAAGGAAACTATGAGCTAATAAATGAATTCAGCAAAGTGGCAAGATACAAGAGCAATGCCCCAAAAGCAATTGTATTCCTATAACTAGCAATTAATAAGTCAAAGAGGAAATTAAGAAAACAATTCCATTTACAAAAGCATCAAAAATAATAAAATATCTAGGTATAAACTTAGCTAAGGGTTTGAAAAACTTGATACTGAAGACTTCAAAACACTGCTGTGGAGAGAGCCGATTACAGAGAGCAGAGAGATGAAACCAAGTGAAGGACACAGAGGGAGAGAGACGCTGGGGAGATAGTGAGAGGAGACACAGGGGACAAAGAGAGCTCAGAGAGGTGTCCCCAGAGAAGCAAGCAAGGACCCACAGATGCTGAGAGAAAAAGCCACTAGAAACAGAGGCTGAAAGCAACAGAGTCCAGGAGCAAGGGACTGACAAATGTGCCTTCCCGTGTGACAGAAGAACTCCAGATGCCAGTAGCCTCTGTTCAGAGTCAAGAAAGGAATGTAGGAATCATCTAGTCTAACATCATTATTTAACCAATCAAGATACAGAGGCCTGGAGAGGTTAAATGATTCACAAACATACCCAAGTAATGAGCAACAGAGCCAAAACCAGAATCCATTGTCCTGCCTTCTAATTCTTTTTGCTACATTTTGCTGCCTCTCCATCACTATTAAGCAGCACTTATGAATGTACTGCGTGTGTAGATGGTGGACACCAAGCTCATGACAGTTTGTTATTCTGGCTTTCATGACAGCCTAAGTTTTGTTTTTTTTAATTTTTTAAATTAATCTTTAATTAAAAAAATACGACAAGAAAGAAACACAAACATTCTTAACATATCATCATTCCGTTCTACATATATAATCAGTAATTCATAAGATCATCACATAGTTGCATATTCATCATCATGATCATTTCTTGGATCATTTGCATCAATTCAGAAAAAGAAATAAAAAGACAACAGAAAAAGAAATAAACCGAAAACAGAGAAAAAAAAATTATACATACCATACCCCTTACTCCTCCCTTTCATTGATCACTAGCATTTCAAACTAAATTTATTTTAACATTTGTTCCCCCTATTATTTATTTTTATTCCATATGTTCTACTCATCTGTTGACAAGGTAGATAAAAGGAGCATTAGACACAAGATTTTCACAATCACACAGTCACATTGTGGAAGCTATATCATTATACAATCATCATCAAGAAACATGACAGACTAAGTTTTTATGTGTTGGGAGAAACTTTTGTCTCTGTGTTTACTGGAGGCAAGCGAAGTTCTCCTTTAAAGCAATCAATTCCTTGGGAAATCACCTTTGAAGATTTTATTGCTAACTTGTTTTGTTATGCATTAAAATTAGGTAGAAAAATCACTGCCTTTGAATCAAGTTTATGTGGCATTCATCCGACTTTTAAGTTTATTTTGTTCAGTACGATATTTTGAGAAGAGAAATGTACTGCAATTAAAAAGAAATTATGCAATGTATAGTTTTCTCCTTTTTAAAATGTAAATGCTTTATCAAGTGTCCACTTAAAAGCTCAACTTTCAAACTAACTGCTCTAGGCAAGACAGAAAAAAACACTGAGGGGAAAAAACACTGCTGAAAGAAATTAAAGGAGACCTAAATAATGGCCAGACATCCCATATCCATGGATTGTAAGAGTTAACATTATTAATGTGTTAATGTTACCTAAGGCAGTATAAAAATTTAATGGAATCCCTATTAAAAGTCCAGCAGCCTTTTCTGCAGAAATAGAAAAACCAATCCTCAAATTTTTATGGCACTGCAATCCTGAAAAAGAACAGAGTTGGAGGACTCACACCAATTTCAAATTGCATCAAGAAGTGACAGTAATCAAAACAGTGTGGAACTGACACAAAGATAGACCAAAAGATCGGTGAAACATGAGTGCAAGCCCAGAAATAGATCCACATAGCCATGGTCCATTGATTTTGGACATGAGTGCTAAGTACATGCAGCAAACTATCTTTCTTGGCATTGGAGTTCCTCACCTGTTTTATAAATTGAGTTCAATTTCAACAAGGGCTATCTTCCACAAGGGTCCTGTGAGTGCCCTGAGTTTTTAAGATCTTTTTATGGGGTGGTTTGGCTGTTACTTCCTCCTAATCTTTGCAGGATTTGCCCATTATGGCCGCCAATGGTTATAAATTTCTGCTTCATTTCTGGTAGCTAAATATTTGCTTTTTCTTGCTTTTGAACTTTGTCATCAGGGTGGGTTGAGTTGTGTACACCAGTACATATTCTTGGTCTCCATCTGCATTCTGACGGGTGTGGACCGATTATAAATAAGAGCTCTTCAAGATGTTACTTGAATCAGGTTGGATTTTAATCTGGATTACTAGAGTCCTTTAAAGGCAGAGTGAGAGTGAGATGAAGATCTAAACCATGAGAGACCACCATGTTCATGTCATGCGACAAGTGGGTTACATCTCTATGGTAACAATTTAATCAAAAAGATCCCTAAACAATAGATCTGCCCCCCACAAGTGTGGATTAGGATTGAAAGGACATGGCTTTTCTGGGGTACGCAACAGTCTGTAGCTAGCACAGCTTCTAAAACAAATGCCATGCAATGGGTTGGCTTAGATGACAGGTATTTTGGACTTCTCCTAGCCTCAAAACTGTGAGCCAATAAATACCTGTCATCTAAGCCACCCAATTGTGGGTGGGGCCTTTTGATTAGGTGGCTTCCATGGAGATGTATCTCCACCCATTCAAGGTCTTAATCTGCTTCCTGGAGTCCTTTAAGAGGGAACCATTTTGGAAAAAGCTGAGAGCTGACACAGACAGAGGTGTTTGGAGATGCAGAAAGAAAGCACCCCTGGGGAAGCTGTTTGAAACCAGAAGCCAAAGGGCCAGTGATGCCAGCCACATGCCTTCCCAAATTAGCCTTTCTTGAGTCAAGGTATTTTTCTCTGGATGTCTTAGTTTGGACATTTTTGTGGCCCTAGAACTATAAACTTGTAACTTAATAAATTATCTTTATAAAAGCCAAACCATTTCTGCTATATTGAATTTCTGACTGCATTAACAAACCAAAACAGTGGCTAAGAAACTAAAATAGAGATGTTTTTAAATAAAAGTTTAAACAATAATGCAACATTTCACTGTGTTTAGAGAAATTTTGAGAAATTCCCATGCTGATTAGTTTTTGGGTTTGATTGGATGTCTCAGTAGATCTTCCATGACGAAAGCTTGAAATCAATTTCACCCTTTTTTCTCCCCTTTTTGTCCTTTGTCTTTGGAAATAAAAAGTTACTTTAGAATGACAATTTTGAGGATTCTAGATATTAAATTATTTTTTATTTTTTAACTGGAAAAACTGCCATTTTAGGATTACAAACTTTGTCTGTCTTTTAGGATGGAGCCAAAAATTTGTGTCAAAAATGCACCAGTTGAGTGGGCCCTTTTGGCTATTCTAATATAAATCAAGGACCTCAGTATCATTTTTGGTGAGTATGGGAAGGCACTGATGGGACCCAGAAGAGATTACTTAGTTCAAGATGGTAACACCTTTCAGAAATATACATTTCACGAGTTTGTAAAATTATTTACAAGGCTTGTTTTATTTAAAGGACCTCCCTATCTACTCCTCACCCCTTCGACTCTCACCCCTAATTTGAAATCCCACCCGCACCTTTTGCCTGAAATTGGCGTGTTCTTGTGAAGTTGTGTATGTTACTCTGGGGTCATTTGCTTGCAGGAGATGAGGAGCTTGGAGGGAGAAGAATGTGGGAGGGCGGTGCTTCCTCAGAGGCTGGAGCAAACACTGTGAAAATGACCAGACTGGGCCTGCTGCAGCCCAACCTGGACCCAGGAGTTGGAGCTCCATATAAGGTACTATTTAAACTTGACCATCCCAGCTTTCTGGAAATGTCCTGGCAGGCACATTGCTTCGATGTTCTTACTGTCAGTCATGCAGGGAAGAGGCTAATTCTGGGGAAGGACAAGAGGCCTCAGGAGGCAATCTTAGGTGTGAGTAAGAGGAGAAAACTACTTTGTGGGGCTGCAGGGTTACTTAAGACCTGTACTCCATGGAAGAGGGTTTGCTGGGATCGGCCTGGGGGTGGGAGATGAGCTGACCCTGGCCACAGACAGGCAGGTGGCAGCGAGTGGGGAGGAGACTTGTAAAGGACTTTAAAGTGAGTCTGGACCATGGGCTCTTAGCAGAGCTGCTTCCAGAAGGGTTTTGGGATACATTCTCTTTTTTGTGTGTTTTAAGTTTTATTCATATTTTAGTGTGATATTCTTTTATAACATACAAGGCTTATTGTGTATATATCCAGCACTAAGACAGACTTATTTATAAACCTCACATTGACCTTTCAAGGTGGGTATTTTTATCCTTACTTAACACTTTAAGAAACCAAAGTTTAGTTAGAGAAGTGGACCCACCTAGGGCCACAAAACTAGTTTGTATTTTAACAGAGCCCTACCTGATTTAAAAATTCAATCCCATTCTCCTCTAGAAGAGCTTTACCAGTGATGTATACTTTTAATTATCTGGGGAATTTAAAAAAAATGAAATTTATTTAAATTAACTTTACTCAAAGAAATACATATAAATAGTTGAAAAAGAAAATAGAGTGCTACCATTAGACTGATTGTGAAATACCACATTTCTCTGCTTTTCTCTACCTACCCCTGGTTTCCTTTCTCCAGGGACATCCACGTTTACCTGAGCTATTTCATATTGCATTTACCTTCAGCTTTCTAAATACCATATTTATACTGCCTTTTTTTTTTTTTTACTTTTTTTATATTAAACTTTGATCGACTCTCCCCAATTACAGGCAAACCTCTCCCCTCTTCCATTCCCCCAGTGCCATATAATCATTTCTTGTTCAATCAGTAGTCAGTGTTTACAAAATAATGACTGACTTTATATGGCTTTAATATTCACAGCTGAGGTCTGAGAATATAGTTCATTAACGGTTTTAACTTTTCCTGGGTTTCACGATTGCTTCAGTTTTGTTTTCTTCATGTTTAAATCTACACATCAATTCACCTCCAAACTCTTGGAAAACCTAAAACCTAAAAACATCTTATTTGTACATTCAAATGCATGAAGTACTCTTAATTTTCCTTTTGGGGTCACCCCACCTGAACTCTCCATGTTTAAGCATTTCCTGTTGACTTCAATATACTCTGTAAATATATAAGATATATATATATATATATATACTCTTTAGACTGTTATATATATATATACTCTTTATACTTTGTGGCTATCCTTTAAATCATAAAACACATCTTTATAAGGACACCACCATCATTCATTTATCTTTCCTCCTCCCTCTTCATTCAGCATCTCCACTCGCCAACCACACCTTTTTACATTATCAAAGCTGATCGCACTTGCAGCCCACTTTGTAAGCAGAATTGAGCATTCCTTTAAAAGAGGGACAACATAAACAGCACTTACGTGATTAAGATTATTTAAATGTGATTCATTGAACAGCCAAGCTCTGTGCTGTGCCTGCATTCCCTTCTCTCCGGTTCCAAGGTCTTGACATTGTCCTTGAAATAGGTTGTAATGAGATGGAGGTCGCTTCCTCGCAGGCCCCCCATCGTTAGCAATCCCGCACATTCTCCCTGGCTGCGCTGGTGGCAGCCTTTCCTGTAAGTTTTGGTTTTGCCACCTGGTTGTTGATGCTCACTCTTGTGGGATGAAGAATTAGATGCTACTACATCACATTCTTACTCTCTTCATCTTCTCCCTCATTCACTGTATTGCTTACAATCCAACCCAAAACTCCTGAAATGTACTGGTTTCCTCATGGTTTGCAATGAGTTTGTTGTATTTGAAAAAAAAAGTTTCTAAAAAGCTTAGCAGCCTCCCTTTTTTATAATGCATCCTGTGCCCTTTGTCAAATCGTCAAGTGGCTCCTGTTTTTATTTTAACATTGCATGCCTTCTTAAATATCTCCATGGGTCTTAATTTAAATTCTCTACCTCTGGAATCGCGTAAACCTTCTTTCTGGTCCCTGCAAGCAGAGTGTGACAGTCAAGGGAGCCAGGCCTCGGGAGCCTGGGGGAATGTGGCGTGACCGCGGGCCACAGCCCCGCCACCAGGCCGGCACTGTAACCTGGGCTCTGAGGTGGACCTGCTGGCGGATGTTGGGGAGTCAGAAGAAGTATGGGAAACTTCTGCATAACTGCCAGGCCCAGTTGAAGAAGGCAAGCAGGGTGCGGGAGAGTCCCTCGCAGAAGACTTGGTAGGAGCCGGAGGCCGGGGTCAGGCCTGAGGCCCTGACGAAGAGGCCGCTGTGATCCTGGACCTGTCATGGTCCCTGGAGCTGGGACAGGGAGAGGCTGGGGACCACGCTGCTGCCGGGCTCAGGCCTTTGCCTCCCACTTGGCTGCTTCCTTCCCAGCAAAGCTCTCGGGATACCCTCTTGTGTGTACTTTCCTTTGCCCCCTTCGTTTCAGGAAACGTTGAATTGTCTTCTGCTGCAATGTAAGGGATTAGGAGACAACGTGGTCCGTGCTTTGGGGTGGCCACTGTGGCCTGCAGGTCCAATGGTCCCCGAGGGAGGGAGCTGGGCACGGAGTGGTAAGAGGTGAAGCCGAGCAGGGGCTAGGGCCAGGGGCTGGATGGCTTTTCCGGCTGTGTGAAGGAACCGGGCTTTGTCTTGTAGGGTATGAGAGCCACTGAAGGATGTTAAGCAAGCTGGTCATGTCTTCAGACTTGCATTATGTAGAAAGGAAAGCAAACCAACAGAATACTTCATGAATTTGTAGTTGGCTGTAGTGGACCTGTGCTGATTTTGGTTTTTGTCTGTCCAGCGCCTCTTCTGACCCTCCTGGGGTAACAGAACTCCAATTTCTTGTGCAGAAGCTATTCCATGTGGTTTGGAGCTGATTTCAATAGCTGCGAGTTCAGGGACAGGCCTGTGATTCAAGTTGGGGCCAATGAGTTGGACCTGGGACTTTTCTGACAGAGTCTCTTTCTGGTGGAATCGCTAAACTGATTGGATCTGAATCTTGGGCTTCCTGCCATGGAGAGAGAAGACCTGAGAGGTGGCCTGGGACAGAGCCTTAGGGTTGTAGCTTGAGGCACAGCGTCCAGCCATGGGTAGCAAGTAGATACAGGCTGTTGGGGCCAAGAGACAGAGAGAGAAAACCCCAAGGACATGGCTGAACCATTGCATCCAGCCATTCCTGAAGCTTGCTTTGATCTTCTCTTTTACCAATAAAATTCTTTTCTTGCTTAATCTAACTTTTTGCATTTCTTTCCCTTATACATGAGAGTCCTCAGTAACAGTTGCATGCTCTGCTTCCTAATTTGCTCTGACCTAGACCTGAGATCCTCAATTCATTTTACATTTGACATGGTTTCTAGATCCCTCTCCACTCTGACCATCCTCTAGCGGATGGAGATGTCCGCATGCATGGACTGGGAGCCCTTCTCTTCAAATGTTGTATCGCGATAAGGTAACTTGGACTCTTCTCTGAAGAAATCGAGCTATAAAGTCGATCTTCACGGGTCAGGTGCTGGTGGGGCCTTTGGAGGAGCCTGGTCATAGCAATAGGTGATTCTAAGTAGCTACACTTCTTTAAAGAACAAAAAGTGGCTTTGATGAGGAAGGGTCAGGGAGACACTTGTCCTCATCATTCTCTGTGCAGAGATTGTATGTGTATGCGAGATGGGGCAAGCAGGCCCAGTTCCCTTGTGTACAAACCCCTGTATACTGGAGGTCCTGCCTTGACTTGGACTAGCCCCCTCCTTAACTGGCCCTTTGAGGACTGCTGCGAACCTCACCAAGTGCCTGCTCTGGCTTTGCTGTTCCTGTAACTTACAGACGAGGTTACAACCCAGTGGTCTGCGATTTGGGTGTTCCCACGTCCCAGGCCTCATTATGGGCTTTTGGGTCCCCTTGCATTTTTCTATCCAAGAGAAAATGGATCAAGCCTTCAACCTACCACAGAGGGACACCCAGGGCTCCCTGAAATACGTCTCAGAATTTGTTTCTAATTCCCTTATTCTTATCTGTACTGAATTTTCTCTCCCTCCCTTCCTCCCTTCCTTCCTTCCTTCCTTCCTCCCTTCCTTCCTTCCTCCCTTCCCTTCCTTTCTCTCTCTATCTTTTTTATTTTTTATTTTTGTCTCATGAGACTATTTTCTCTCTGCCTCATGTCAATCCAAATGTGACACCTAGACCCTGTTCCTTGATTTCCCCAAAGCTTCCCTGATATAAGGCATACATAGCACATTTTCCATTTTTATCATGGGAGAGCTGTGCTGCATCTTACCATGGAAATCACCTTTCAGTTGAATATATGATATCCCCCTGGCCCTGTCCCCCTCTAACCGTCTAACCCTGGAAGTCTAGCTTTTCCATCTGTCTCCATCCGTCTCTCCTCCTCTTCCCTGTTCTCCTGTGCAGCGATTTGCCCAGGGAGGCTCTCAAACCTCTCTCCTCTTGTGGGGCTGAGGGGTTCACAGCAGCACTTCACACCCAGGTCCCTAGAGCCCTACCCAGTCTGAGAACCGTGAGCTGGTGAGTCCCAGCCCCGGTGGGGCCCCCAACCAGAGGGGAGCAAGCGAGAAATGCTCATCTGTCTCAGTCAGAGTTCTGCTGCATCCTGGGAGGGAAACAGACTGGGAGGTTGGTCTCCCAAATGTCACACAAACTGCAGTCCTGTTCCCCTCTGTTCCCCCCACTGCCTTGAGAGGCCCCTGACGGGGGCAGAGAAAGGATCACTGTCCCAGGGGTCAAACCCAAGACCGCTGGGCCTGTTCTGCTGCTAACTCATTGCAAGCGGGTGGGTGAGGGAAGCCGTCCCTCAAGGACTGACTGGAGAGCGGGCAGGGTGGAGCGGGCAGGGTCTCGTAGGCTAGGGAGAAGAGATGGGTTTTTGCTCTGAGTGCAGTAGGAAGCCAGTGAAGAGCTTGTCAATGCCCGACATGGTCTGGCGTCTGTCTTTAAAAGCTCCCTCTGCCCTCTGGGTGGGAAAAGGACTAACAGGAGGCAGGAAAGGAATCAGGGAGCTGTGTTTGGAGGTTAAGGCAGTGCTCCCAGCAAGACAGGCTGGTGGCTGGGACCAGGGTGGGGCAATGGAAGTGGAGAAAGGTGTATGAGCCCTGGGTATGCTTCAGAGGTAGAAATGACGAATTGTTGCAATAAATCCAGCAGGGCTGAGGATGCTGGAAAGCTCGAGTGTCTCAATACCAGGTTTAGGGGTGTGTTCACCAGGATTCATATGCTGGTGTGGCTTGGCTGGCCTCCAGGAAAAGGATGGTCAGGTGGACTGAGGGCTCATCAACTTTTGCTGCCAGCTAAGAAGGTGACTGGGGCAGGAGCCTCAGTGACGCCAGGGAGGGCAAGTATGGTGGGAGGAGGAGGTGGGGGAGCCTGTGGCAAGGTGGCGGAGCTTGGTCTCCCCACTGGATCAGCAATGGGGCTGGGCGCCCCAAAATGTTAGCAGTCTCTAATCCCTAAGCCTTCTTCACCAGCTGCCCATTGGCTGCAGCAGAGATAAGCAACTCCGGGCCAGTTTCTGGAAGTTTCTCTTCTGAGAGAAGCTGCAGACTAAGCTTGGTCTGTCCCACCTCTTAGAGGCCTTTGGGGTGACTTAGTGCTTCAGGGTCAAGTTGGCAGTCAGGTCACTTTATCAATGGGGTTTGCCTGGCCGGCGATTGCTGGGGGCATGGCTGGAAACAGAGTCAGAGTGAGTCAAGAGGGAAGACAGCGAATGGGGGGCTTGGAGGGAGAGGAATGGGCTGTTTGCTAAGTAAACCTACATCCTTGTGTGGCTGCTGCCAAGAAGAGAGAAGTGGCTGATGAAAACCATATGTCTCTAAGTAAGTGGATGCAAAGCCCTGCTTCGTGTGCCAGTGCCTTAAAGATGTTGCCGTTGGGCTCCGATGCAATGGAAAAATCTCCTATTTTAAAGAATCCAATGTTAAGAGGCACTCTGAGACAAACCACATTTCGCAATTAAGTAGTTTACAAGGTCAGGAAAGGAAGGACAGAGTAAACCAGCTGAAAAAGGGCTTGCTCAAGAACGAAATTTGTTCAAAAGTTCAACGTTCCAGTCTGAAACTATAGTATAGGCTCGTTATATCATTAAAAAAAAAAAAGCCACAAAGATAAAAATCCCCAGGGTCGGAGAAGCAGTTAAAAATGCTTTAAGTACCGGTGCAGATAATGCATTTCTTGTTGTTTGAGAAAAAGAGAGGAAATTAAAAAAAAAAAGCAAACGACATCGTTTTTTTCCCCCTTTTTCTAAATTGACCCTGAGGCAAACTAAAGCCAAATAAAGACATATATAAACACGATTACTGTTCACTCTTAATCTGCAGAACAGTATTCTAATTCCTTCACCTGGCAATCAAGTTCCAACATAACGTGGCTCCAAAGTCCTTCCCTGGATTTTCCTCCACTCAGCGCAGCTGCTGAGCCCCTAGGCTCCCTCTTCCATTTTGCAAGCTGTCCCTGGAATGTATGAAAAAATACTAGCCATGCTCGGATATTGATATCCAAATTCTATCCATCCCACTATAACTCCCATTTGATCCTTTTGTACAGGTTGCTGTTCTTGGGTGAAATTCTCTATTTTGTTATCTATATTCTTGATCATATTAATCCCAGTTATTTTAAACTTTGTATCAATTACCTCCAATCTCTGCATCATCTAGTGGATCCATTTCTATTATGGAAACCTGTTCGGGCACTGGCTGACGTTGTCATTCATCACAGAGGATTTAGTTCTTGATTTCCGGAAGGCATTTTAGAATAGGGAAGTTCAGGACTGAGTTGGGTTTTTTTTTTTTTAATGCACATACAAATGACCTTTATTCTTTAAATGCAAATAGGATCATCATAGTTTATCTGCTCGTTTGTAACTTGCTTTTAAAATTTAGCAAGTCTTTTTTTTTTGTTCCCCCTATTATTTTTTTTATTCCATATGTTTTACTCGTCTGGTGACAAGGTAGATAAAAGGCGCATCAGACACAAGTTTTTCACAATCACACAGTCACACTGTGAAAGCTATATCATTACTCAATCATCATCAAGAAACATGGCTACTGGAACACAGCTCTACATTTTCAGGCAGTTCCCTCCAGCCTCTCCATTACATCTTGGATAACAAGGTGATATCTACTTAATGCGTAAGAATAACCTCCAGGATAACCTCTCAACTCCGTTTGGAATCTCTCAGCCATTGACACTTTATTTTGTCTCATTTCGCTCTTCCCCCTTTTGGTCGAGAAGTTTTTCTCAATCCCTTGATGCTGGTCTCAGCACATTCTGGGGTTTTTCTCAAGGATTGAGTTGGTTTGAAGCTGAGAATCAGCGTCTCCCTGGCTGGCACTTGCTCTGGGGTTCTAACTGGAAGTCTGGGCTGTCTCCTAGAGCCCTTACTCTTTGGTGGACCTTGCATTCCAGGTCCACCAAAACCTCAGTCTCCAGTTTTCAATTTGTTAGCCACAGTTTCTGCGTGGCTTTTAGCCTCTCCTCTGAGGCTGCTCACGGATCAGCGAATACCCCGAGAGGAGCAGTAACCCTGGGTGTCCCCTCTGTATACCTCCATTCTCTCTGGGATTCTGAACCCTCATGTCCTGGCAGCCTTCAAAATGGTGGTTGGTGGATTTTTTTTCTGGTTTGCTCTTGGTGGGAGGGTGGGTCTGCATGCGACAAGCTGCTCTGACGTTGCAGGAAGCGGACATCTTCTATCCAGTGCATTAGACTGCAAGCTCCAAGGGGGACTGTGCCTCCATTACCAGCCTGATCCCTGGCTGATTTCATCCACGGCTTTCAATGTCACCGACACCTGGAGATTTCCAAATGTCTGTCTCCAGCCCAGGCCTCTATTCTGAGCTCTCCACCCCACACATCTAGTTGCCACTTGTTTCCACTCGACTGCTGCACAGATGTCTCAAACCCAATACATCCAATATTGTGTCCTTCCGTGGAAATCTGCCACTCCCCCAGCTCCCAGCTCAAGAAAGGGCATCTTCTCTATCTGCTGTGCTTCTTAGGTCAGAAACCCGAGGGTCGTGAGTGACCATCCCCGCCCCTTCCCCTCACACACCCAGCCTCCCGGCCTTGCTGCTTCCACCTTGGAAATGTCACATGAACTCATCCAGGTCCCTTCCCTGTCTCCATTATTCAGTAGTGTCCTCACAGCTCTCCCTACAGCCACGCTGGCCTCCTTTCAGGACACTTGCCAGCCACCCGATGGGCAGAAGGAGCCCTCTAAAAAATGCAATTATGTCATTTCTCTGCATAATACCCTTCAGTGACTTTCTACTGCTTTGGAAATGAATCCTCAAGGAGCCACAGAGCCTGCGTGGTTGGCCCCAAGCCCTGTCCAGTCTCGCCTTGCCTCCGTCCTGCCCTTGACGTGCAGGTCCGTCCCCGGGGCCTGGCCTGGCTTCTGCACATCAGGTTCCTTCCGCCTGCCCCCTGCAGCCCGAGTTCTCCATCCAGGCGGGAAACCCCTCCTCACCCCCTGCCAATCCCCACTCCCCGACCTCGTCGTCTCTGCCTCTTTCCTTGTCATCTGTCAGGTCTCAGCTCAAATGTCACCGCCTCGGGGAAATTTCCTGGCCCCTAGAATTGGTTAGAGACCACTATTAACTCGCTGTCGCTATGTCCTGCTGTTGGGGGCTGAATCGTGCCTCCCATCAAAGGCGTGCCCAAGTCCTGACCCCCGGTCCCGTGGGGGGCGAGCCCATTTGTAAATAGGACCTCGGAAGACGCTGTCATTCGTGAAGGGGTGCCCGGACTGAACGCGGTGGCCCTTACTCCGATATAGTTGCTGCCTCATAAACAGAGGAAAGCGGAGGTGGCAGTACAAGCCAGAAACCAGAAGCCAGAGAATGAGGCAGGTCACCATGCGAGGGAGACAGGGATGCAGCCCGGGGGTCCCAAGGCATGAAGGCAAGGCACCACCACGAGGCCACAGGCTTCAGAGAAGGCACGGCCTGCCGAGACCTGAATTTTG